>VZQC01000897.1:1220852-1312925 GCA_009823505.1 Rhizomys pruinosus | reverse complement strand
AAAAATACCTAAAATAAAATAAAATAAAATAAAAGCCCAATACTTAACTATTTCATTCTGATACCCTGCTCAGTTTCCCCCAGTCTGTGGTAGCTACTTAACCATGCGTGTGGTTTCATGTCAGAGCACTGTGTCGAGCTGTCTGGGTTTGTTGGCTTAGCATTTATTCTGTCCATTGACTTGGGTTCCTTAGCTCAGCGACAGTTGTTACATGACTACTGGGCCATCCCGAGGGCTCTTCTCTACTATCTAGTCTCCTAGCTTTTTCCTAACTTTCTTCCCATCTTAGGACTTTCGATGTTTTCCTACTGGTATCGTCTTGTGATTTTATCTGCCATGTTATTAAGCCAAGTTTGCTTCTAGAATAGTTATCTGAAACAATTTAATCTTTTATTGCTAAATTCTTTCCTGGGTTCTGACACAATTCTTTGCAGAATACTGTATCTTGAGTGTGAGCTTTTCAAGCTCTGATCCTGTCGGGCGGGCTAACTTCTGCGGCTCACTCAGTTTCAGTGAGCTCGTTTTGAGACCAGCTACAGTGTCACTGCTGTGCGATGATGTCTTTGTGATGTCCATTTACTGTCCATAGAGAAGCAAGTCTGATCCTAATCTCTTTTTTTAGTGAGATATTTGTGGGGGCTGGATATTTTCTTTCGATCCTTTTTTTTTTTTTTCTAAGCCAATGTTTTATTGAAGCTCTGTGGATTTCATACAATCTTTAGGTCCTTTTTAAGTGAATGGTAGGTCAAGGTGGCCCCCAGCTTGGCAGTTTTCGTGCTCCCTCTTCTGGTGTGTTCACAAAAACCAGTCTTGTATTTTCTCCTACCGACTACTCTGTATCCCTTTGGTCCAAGCTCCGTTCTCCCTTGGCCTTCTCCTTTCTAGCCACTTTTCTCTCCGCTCCAGCTCAACTTAACTCTACTCTCAGCAGTTTTCTCAGAGTAAGGTTTTATCCTGAAAGAAAACTTCAATATCTAACTTCTCATGGAGAACAAAACATTGCAGTGTCTAGTCTGTCTGTGCCCTAGTAAACTGGGGTCTGCGGAGCCTGCATCCTCAACCCAGCCTCACACACTGTTCTTAAAAGGCCTTCTGTGCTTTCCAGGCAGTGCCTTGGGCAGTTTTCTCTGTGGGCATCAAGTAGGCCCTTTACTTTCCCTCACTGAGGCTGATATTGCATAGGTCTTGAAATGACTGGCCCTACTTATTCTTAGATTCGCCTGATCATAGGAGTTTAAATTCTGTGATTCTGAATGCTCTGTAGAAATCAGGGAGATTAAGGGCTGGAGAAATGGCTCAGTGGTTAAGAGCACTGACTGCTCTTGCAGAGGACTGGGGTTCAATTCCCAGCACCCACATGGCAGCTAAGAACTGTCTTTAAGCTGGGCGTGGTGGTGCACACCTCTAATCCTAGCACTCCGGAGGCAGAGGCAGGTGGATCTCTGTGATTTCAAGGCCAGCCTGGTCTACAGAGTGAGTTCCAGGCCAGCTGGGGCTATAGGGAGACCCTGTCTCAAACAAACAAACAAAAAAAATCAGGAAGATTAAAAGCACTGTGTACCTAGTGCCTCAGTACTAATAAATTCATTTTATAGATGCAATTTCTATTCCAAGAAGTTCTAGGTAAGACCCAATTTAACCTATCAAATACCAAAGGCTATCCTGATATGTCCTGGGATAATATCTATACCCACTAAAAACTATTGCTCTGTTACTTCAGTTATATATTCAGAGCATAGCACAGTATGCTGTGAACTGAATGTAAGCTCCCCCATCGCTCCCCAAATTCACATGAAGTGAGGCCTCTATCACAGACAAGGTCATGAGGCTGAGCCCTCATGATACAACAGTGTCTTTATAAAAAGAGATGCAAGAGAATCTTCCCTTTCTCCATCATGTGTAGGATGGTAAGAAGATGGCTGATCATTTATAAGCCAAGAAGACAACCCCTCACCAGGGACAGAACTGGCTGTCACCTTGATCTTAGACTTTAAGCCTTCAGAACTGTGAAAAACTAAGTTTCTACTGCTTAAGCAACCCGGCTTACGAAATTTTGCTTTAGTAGCCTGAGTACACTAAAACACAGAACAATGTCACTCATTGAATTAATGGTAAAATTATTAGCTGAAAATAACAACAAAAACAAAATGCAGTCAACTGCAAGAATTCAGCACAAAAGACTATCACCCTTAATTAGTTGACCAGGCTCCAGTGGATAAACCCACACCGAGGGGCATTTGGGAACACATACACACACACACACACACACACACACACACACACACGTACAGAAATTTGGTATCGGGGGTAGAAAGGGGAAGGTGCAGATATAGGTGGAGATCTAAGTATTACCAAAATGTATGAAATACAAAATTTTTTTCAAAATAAATTTAAAAAGACTACCATTCTGACTATGATTGATTCTTTTTTTTTTTTTTTTTTTTTTTTGAGAGTCCTTTCTGTTGTTGTTGTGGTTGTTTCCAATGCATCACTCCAACTGCTTTGGACAACAAAGCTCAGGGGGCCATACAAAGAAATACTTACAACTAGGTAATTGGCACTAGCATCCACAGATGAGGGATACCTCTTTGTTTGTTTTCTGGACTGTGTTACTTCATCCAGCATGATGTCCTCTGCTCCAGCCATTTTCTGCAACGTCATGATGTCGTCTTCTTTACTGCTGCATAGAACTCCATTGTGTAAGATGTACCAATTTTCTCTAACCACTCATCAGTTGGGGGCGTTTGGGTTGGTTCCAGCTCCTTGCTATTGTGAAGAGAGCTGCGCTTGCCTGAGCTGGTCTCTGGAGATCTCCCTGTCCTCTTCTTTTATCATCATTATACAGATATATGTATATTTTCACATACACACAGATATATGTAAAGTACACTGAGTTCATATGATGCTGCTTGGGTGTACATGTGTCTAGGGCTGACTTTTCAAATGTTTTTGGGTCAGAGACTAGGGAAAAGTATATGTATTAGAAGTAATAGTTTCAATACACTCAGAGGATACTGTCTCACATAACCCTTTACACAGGTTTTAGAGAATAATACTTTGCTGATGTACTTTACAGAAATACCTTAAGTTGTCTGTTTCAAGCAGACTATTTGGTTTACAATTATAAATTATACATTTTGTGCACTCAACAGATTTTTATGTGAGAGTATGGAATATTGGTCATTTGTCTTTGTAGGTCTGGGAAGTATTTTCACTTCAAGTTTCAGCTCATGTCTTTTTTCTGGGATCTTGTGCATGGTGTGATTGTCAACTTTTGTTTTTCTTTCTTCTCCAGATTTTCATCACTGTGAATTGCTTGAGTACAGATTTCTCCTCCCAAAAGGGCGTGAAAGGACTTCCTTTGATGATTCAGATTGATACATACAGTTATAATAATCGCAGCAATAAACCCATTCATAGAGCATATTGCCAGATCAAGGTCTTCTGTGACAAGGTGAGTTAAGATGACAGTTGTCATAAAGGCACCTTTGTTATAATTAAACATTATTTCTAATGGCATTTCTCCCATGTCATCTTTTATTGTCTAGTGGGTTAAAAGAATCGTTCACCGGCTGGGCATGGTGGCTCATCCTTTATCTAGCAACTTGGGAGGCAAGAGCAGGCAGATCTCTGTGAGTCAAGGCCAGCCTGGTCTACAGAGTGGTTCCAGCAGCCAGGAGCTACAGCGGAGAATTGTCTCAAAAAGAAAAAACAAAAAAATAAAAAAAAAAGAATCAATCATAGTCAGAATGGTAGTCTTTTTAAATTTATTTTGAAAAAAATTTAGTATTTCATACATTTTGGTAATACTTAGATCTCCACCTATATCTGCACCTTCCCCTTTCTACCCCCGATACCAATTTTGTACGTGTGTGGTGTGTGTGTGTGTGTGTGGTGTGTGTAGTGTCCCATAATGCCCCTGGTGTGGGTTTACCACTGGAGCCTGGTCAAACTATTAAGGGGTCGTCTTTTGTGCTGAATTCTTGCAGTTGACTGCATTTTGTTTTTGTTGTTATTTCAGCTAATATTTACCATATTCAATGAGTGACATTGTTCTGTGTTTTAGTGTACTCAGGCTACTAAAGCAAAATTTCGTAAGCCGGGTTGCTTAAGCAGTAGAAACTTAGTTTTTCACAGTTCTGAAGGCTTAAAGTCAAGATCAAGGTGACAGCCAGTTCTGTCCCTGGTGAGGGGTTGTCTTCTTGGCTTATAAATGATCAGCCATCTTCTTACCATCCTACACATGATGGAGAAAGGGAAGATTCTCTTGCATCTCTTTTTATAAAGACACTGTTGTATCATGAGGGCTCAGCCTCATGACCNTACATTGAAGAACTGACTGAAACAGTGAACTTCTGCTCAAAACAGTCAACTTCCTCATGGAGAATACTGAGAAAGACTGAGAAAGAGATGAAAAGCATGTTTGGCAGAATGCATGAGTTCTGGTGGGGTGGGGGAATGGGGGTGGGGGACGCGGGTCTAGATTTGTTAAAAAAATAAATTAAAAAATAGAAAATAAAAAGAAGAGGACAGGAAATTGAGAGGAAGTGGGGGAGGGTGTGGGAGGAGTGGGAGGGGCCAAGGGAGGGGTGAAAATAATATGATTACAGTATTCCTACATGAAATTCTCAAAAAAATTATGGAAAGGAAAAAATATAAATAAAACTAGATAACACCTTCCTTTAACACGTGGCATTGAAACCTAGGTATGTTTATATAAAACTTCTCTCTTGACACTGAAGGATGAGATCTGAAGTCATTTCTTGGAACTTTAGTATTACTGGAACCTAGAGCAGTACCTAGCAGAGAACAGTAAGCACTATATAAATAGACCGAAGACTCGATCTTCAGAAAGCCCAATAGGTTGGGAGTCAAAAGCTCCAATTTTAGCCCTAGCTCTAGTGTTAACAAAGAGACTTTATACAAGTCGCTTAACATCTCCAGATTTCAATTCTCCCTCCTAAAGATCCAATACGAATGTATTTCTGGTTAGTAAAAAAGTAAAAGAGAAGCTGGCAAAGTTAAGATATGAAATGAAAAGATTAAGTGTACTAATTGAAGCAACACCCTCATCTTACCTCATCTTAGCTGCAAATGGTGGCTAGGGGAAATTAGACTCAGGAAGGGAGGGAGGGAAGGAAGGAGAGAAGGAGGGAGGGAGGGAGAGAGGGAGACAAGATCCTATAGCGTGTGGCATCAAGAAATAAAATAGAAAAAAATTAAATCATCAAAACAAAAGAACACAGTAGAAATGACAAGAGTCCAACAAAGAAGAAACTCAAGTCAATTATTAAAGGATTCCATTTGGCAAGCAGAACAATAGAAAAGCATCATTACTATTATTATTAATATTGTCATTATTATTATTGGCAGAAATAAGAGTGTGAATGGGGCTGGGTGTGGTGGTGCACGCCTTTAATCCCAGCAATCATCCCAGCACTCAGAGGCAAAGGCAGGTGGATCTCTGTGAGTTCGAGGCCAGCCTGGTCTACATAGCATCTCTTCAGCCCCTGACCTCTGTTTAAATGGCCTTCAGATTACTTTTTATTTAAAGACCATGTCTAATCTAATAAATGTTAAGCCCTATAGGCCTTTGGTAATTTATACAACCAGACCTAATTTTTAGTGCTGTTTTTCTGTAAGCATCATTTCCTTTCATCTGTATTGTGCTCCTCCTGTATTATGAGATGCATGAGTGAGGCACCAATCAACAGCATCAAGGACAGTTGACCAATTTCAGTGATATGCTAATCACAACCTTGTATCCTAAACAACAGGCTCTCAATTTTCCACCCACCAACAAAATCAAATGCCTAAAGATGAAATAACTGTGTGAAAAAGTCTATAGATCCACACTGAAAGTCTATAGATCCACAGTGCAGCGTGAGGACGACAGTTAATAAAACTTTGCTGTTTACGGGATGTATGTGAAATGAATAAAAAATTTCCTGTTTAGGTGGCTTTGAGACAGGGGCCTAAGGGCCCTGCTCTGTAGCCCAGGTTCACTTGAAACTCACTATTTAGACCAAGCCGGGCTTAAGCATGTGGTGATCCACCTGTTCCAGCCTTCCTGGTGCTGAAATTACAGGACAAGCCACCATACTTAGCTGGAGTGAATAGATTTTAGTTGCTTTTCACACACAGAGAATGAGAAGGATAACTATAGAAGGTAATTGAAACTAATTCCAAACTTGCTATCCATGTAGCTCATAATATCATGTTCTATGGTTTAAACATATATAACAAGCTTTTTTTTTTTTTTGTCTTTTTGAGACAGGGTCTCCAAGTAGCCCCAGCTGTCCTGGAACTCACTCTGTAGACCAGGCTGGCCTTGAACTCACAAAGATCCGCCTGCCTCTGCCTCCCAAGTGCTAGGATTAAAGGCGTGCGCCACCACGCCCGGCATAACAAGCTATTTTTAAATATATTATAAATATATTAGTTTCTCACTCCGGAGGCAGAGGCAGAGGCAGGTGGATCTCTGTGAGTTCAAGTCCAGACTGGTCTACAGAGTGAGTTCCAAGACAGCTGGGACTAAAGGGAGACCCTGTCTCAAACAAATAAAATAAAATAAAATAAAATAAAATAAAATAAATAAAAATAAAAAAATATATTAGTTTCACTCATTCGTTCCTTTCATGAATTGGTTCAGTCTATAAATATTCATGGAAGTCCACAATAAATCAAACACAGTGTCAGATACTTTAAGTAGAGATAAAAGCTGACTTTGCCTTATAGAGCTGACAATCCAAGGGAAAGGCAATGAGCAACCTGACAGTGACCACCATACAGTGGGGTTAAGGTCAACCAAGAGAGGTGTGAAATGGCCCAAGAACACAGAAAAGAGGCCTCAGCCTGAGGGATACTAGTAGAAATATAAAGCTCACAGATTCTGGGCTTGAGCAGGGACCTCTCACATTCTAAGGAATGGAAAAGAAAATAAGAGTAACTGAAGGTGTAAGTGTCTGTTGATGCAGAAGTGAGTGATAGGGACTACTGAGGAAGACCAGGCCCGGCAGGACACTTCTTTTTTTTTTTTATTAATTTTATTTATTTCTGTATGTGTATGAATGTACTGTCTGCATGCAAGTTTGTGCACCCGTGTCGTGCAATGCCGCGGAGGTCAGAAGACGGTCTCGGATTCCCCTGGAACTGGAGTTCTCCTGGAATTGGAGTTTCAGACGGTTCTCGGCCGCCATGTGGGTGCTGGGGATCGAACCCGGGTCCTCTGTAAGAGCGGTCGGCGCTCTTAACCGCTAGGCCATCTCTCCAGCCCCCCGGCAGGACACTTCTACAGAACTACTCAACACCCTGGGGATGAGCATCTTGCCCTCAACAGTCACAATTAACAGAAAATGCTACCTCTAGCCTTGGTCATTGCCTAAATGGCAGAAAAGTTTTACATAATGCTCATTCATGCAGCAAATGTCTTTAAATGCCTTCCAAGTCCCTGAGGCTGTGCTAGCACAAATGTACTAGTTATGGTTCCTGCAACCGCAGAAGACAGAGGTGAGATGGGTGACAGATAAAATGATGGTGCTTTAAAAATTACAATAGCTCATTGACTGCTGATCTGTAGGTCAGGAAAAGGGTGTCCTTTACTAGGAACAGTTGACTTCTTTTATTGTTATTACTGACAATGGGGTGATCTTAGCCAGAATCATAAACACAGTCTTTGGTCAGCAAATCGAATGTTTGCTCTGCTGAGCTATGTAGCTATCCTTAATTCTGGCCATGTGTTTCACATAGAGATCTTCCGGGTGGCAGATATAATCCACAGCCACCTCAACTCTGACTGGCTTCTTCCACTCCCTCAAAAAGTCCACCTAGGAATACAGAAGCCAGTGCTCTGATGGGTATTTCCTGGGCTTTTCACAGCTGGCTCACTGATTTAAAGATACATCATTCACTGTGGATCTATATGACAGGCGGGAAACAATACTAACTGTGGTTCCACCAGCTCCAAGTCTATACGAAGAGAGGTGTGGTGATAGATCATGATTATTTACAAGGACCACTTAAGTAGTCTGGTCAACTAGAGCCATAGAAATAACAGATGCTCACTAGCAATATACCATAATAAATAGAGTAAATCCTCCTTGGAAGACACCCAATACAGAAGGTCCTTAAAAGCCAAATGAGTGCACACACTAGACTCTACTGGGAGACAAAGACCAAGAGCTCTTAATAGACAAAGAAGGTCCATTGGCTCTGATTCAAGGCATCCTGATCCCATCAAAGGTAAATCACATGAGAATCTGTCTTCTCTGAACACTGTGTAGGCAGGTCCCAGCGTTTCCCTGCCACCTGGCCACCTAACCTCATGGAAAGCAGAGTATCAGTGCCTGATGGCATCAACTATGGACTAGCTGTGCTTTGCTCAAAATCCAAATGGTTAAACTTTAACTGCATGGGGGTGGTGAGGGTGGGAAGGCATGGGGGGACGTTAACTAAAACCTTGGCCTAGGAACTGATAAGCATGTATTTGTTTCATCTTGCAAACCCAACCATGTCCCAGCTCCATGAACAGCAGGCAAATATGAGAGCAAATTTCTTGGAAGTTTATCTACAAAGCACTTGTGTGTAAATGTGTATTAGCAACTGAGGACAAGGTATGATTTCACCCACCGAACGTTCATCCAGATGTCAAGCACAGAAAGTTCTTTTAGACTTCAGTGGGAGCCCTGACTATGTAAAGAGCAGATAAATGCTGCAAATAACTGATGTGTGTCCCAAGTTCTGAATGCTACAAATGTACAGCCTCTGCTTTCAGACATTTTCAGAACCTCAGCTACATATTTCCCTCTAATTCTAATACCACGCTTTTCTGTTTTAAGAAAACTAATTAAATCGTGTGCATTCAAGCAGCTAATAGATATAATTTCTATTTTCTCATGGGTTCAAAGATGGAATGGATTCAGGTAGATTATTTCTAAATGAATGTACCAAGACTTTTCCCAGAAACAGCAGGAATCCAATGTCTGTGGCTTTTTTAAAATAAGATTATTTGTTGCATATGAATAACAATTGTCATTTGTGGCTCCTAATACAACAGTAATTTTGCTGAGGAGTTCATAACTCAATTGTGCATTATGTATTTAGAAAGATTTCTCTTAAAACATGCATTAATGAACCTCAGAACTGAAATGTCTGATTGTTAGCCTAAGATTTTTCCGAGGTCTTCCCATTAAAATAAATGACTCTTCCTTTGATTGCTTTCTAAAGCAATTTGAGAGCTAAAAAGAAGTCACAACATCCATGATTTCCTGGAATGTATTATTTGACACCTTAAACATTTGGATTTTGGGCTTTTAAGATTTTTCTGATTAAAGGCTAAGAAAGCTATTTATTTCCTAACCCTCAGGATCTAAAAGAACTCCTCCAAGAAATTACACATGCATTAGCTCCAAAATTACAGCTATAAAGTATGCATTGAGAAATGAGAATTTTAACACCAGGAAACCGTCTTTCAGAAACAATATATAAACAAATAAATGTGCTAGTGCCAATTTCTCTGCTCAGCTCTGTTCATCTTCTTACCAAAACACCTTCAGATAGCCTTTTTACATTTCCTCATTTTTCTTCCACTTCAATAAGGTTGCACTTGAGTGAAGACGTATTGCAAATTGAAACAGGCAGGAGACAGAGAGTAAGATCTATTAAAGTGTTAGAAAACCAAGTAGAAAAATAAAGCAAAATGTGAAATGTCAGTCTCAGGTACTCATTTATTTAATTCATGTAGTGATTCCTTAAACAATTATTAGGCATCTTCCCTCTGAGCCTACACTGTGCTAGGAGATGAAGACACCAAGATAAGATCTTCCACCTGCTCTCACGGACTCCTGCTATTCTGTCGAGGATCTAAAAATCTCCTAGATCTCCTGAAACTTTCAGTTATACAGCACACGTACCATATGACTAAACTATTTCTTTATCTTAACGGTATCTTTTTTCTAATAATGCACTTAATTTCTATACATACTACAATGTTGTCCCTGGAGATCTTCATATGACCAGCCCCACCAACTCTTTCACACTTTCACTCTTTCACACATCAACCTTCAGACATGCCCTTATGGCCACCCCAATCACAGTGGCTTTCTTTCCAGCCCAACTAGAGGCACCGCCATCAGTTCCTCTCGTCTTTTTATCTATACACTTAACATTATTTGAATGTAGCTTGTTGTCTGCTTAGTGTTTAACTACCTGCCTGTTCCATGGGGGTGAACATCCCATAAGAGCTCTTGCTTGTCTCAACTTAGCTGCATTGTACTGAGCTCAGGTTATTCAGTAAATATTTCTTCAATGAATTAAGAGGACATAAATTCTTTTTCCAAATAGGAGCTTTCTCCTGTGCTGGACAGCTTCAGTTGTCAACAGACACACATGGAAAGAGGGAGCCTCAATTAAGAAGTGACCACCACTGGATTGGTCCTGTGGCCATGTCTGTGAGATATTTCCTTGATTATTGATTTGACTGATGTGGAAGGGCCCAGCCCATTGTGGGTGGTGCCACTGGAGGCAAATGGTCCTGTGTTTAATAAACCAGGCTGAGCACAGGCCAGAGGAGCAAGCACTGCTCCTCCGTGCTCCGTACTTTGGCTCCTGCCTTCAGGTTCTTGCACTAAGTTTCTGCCCTGACTTCCCTCAGTGATGGAGTCTGACCTGGGAATTACAAGATGAAATAAACTCTTTTCCAAATTGGTTTTGGTCACAGTGTTTATTATAACAACGGAAAGTAACTAGAGCAGAAGTTGATCCAGAATCGTGATGGACATGACCGTGTTGTTTTGGGAGTGCATGGAGCTGTTTTGTGAGAGCTTGGAGAAATGCAGGTGATACAGGTGAGGGCTTATGAAGTTTCAAGGGAGGAAAGTATCAGAGCTGTTTGTGTGATATTTTTAACTGAGAATCTATGGTTTCTGGACAGCTGGGGCTGGAGAATCAGCTGTAAGTAACAAGAGACCAGAACCTGAAGTGAAACTTTTGTGGTACTGGGGCAATTGATGCTGGTTAGCTGGGGCTGAAATATCAGCTGTGATTAAGCAGAGACCAGCACCACTGCAGTGAAATCCTCTGGGAAGCATTTCATCTAGGTCAGCACACAGAAGTTGTGATCCAGCGGGGGAATTGAGACTCCACCTCAAGCTGGAAGCAGAACTTGGTAACCTGTGAGAGTCTCCTGCACGCTACTGGTTTTGAAGAGATGAAAGGGTCATGGAGAGCAACTGAGGCTTGGCACTGTGAGAGGCCAGGAAAGGCTGCTGGTGAAAGTGTGGCCTCGGTTGCAGTGAAGACCTCCTTCCCATAGGACATGACCTCAGCCTAGCCAGATTTTCCCCCAGAGGAGTTTGTAAAAACATCTTTCAAATGATTCCAATATAGATTAGTTATGAGTCACATTAATAGGATGAACATTAAATCAAGGTGAATTTATTTTTAAAAGATTAAAGCTGCCAGGTGTGGTGGCACACGCCTTTAGTCCCAGAACTCGGGAGGCAGAGGCAGGTGGATCTCTGTGAGTTCAAGGCCAGCCTGGTCTAGAGTGAGCTCCAGGCCAGCTGGAACTAAATGGCAACCCTGTCTCAAAAAGACCAAAAAAAAAAAAAAAAACAAAAAAAAACTTTGAGGGTGATCAGGAAGAAAGGTTTAGAGCATAAAACTCCACAAGCCTTCGAACTATGCGTGCTCCTAGGCAGCTCTGTCATTTCAGGAGATCTTGTGCAACATTGGGATGAAGACGTCTGACACTGAGTAACAGCGGACTGAGCGCTTCGCAAAGTAACAAGCTCCCTGTCATGAGAAGAATGTAAGCACATACTGGGAGATTTATCTTTCGACTTTATTGATCATTTGTGCATTAAATCTTTGCAATTCACATTTAATAGTTGAAACTTACTTGGGTTTTTGTTGCTTGTTTTCTTTCTCTTTCTGGGAGCAAATTGGGGCTTCACGCATCCCAGGGTGGCCTCAGATCTTTATGTAGCTGTGACTCTATGCATTTGGTCCACCTGCTTGCAGCCTCCCTCGAGTGCTGGGATTACAGATGTGTACCATAAACCTGGTTTATGCAGTGCTGACAGATGAAGCTAGGGCTTGGGCCGCTAGGGAAGCAGCCAACCACTTGGCCACACCCAGCTCTGAAAACTTGGTTGAGTTTGTAATACTTGAATCCAATACAAAATTCAAAAGGTACAAAAGGATGAACTGAACAAATGTCTCCCTACTTTGTCCCCCAGCCAACCATTACAGTGCACTATGTAAACATACGTCCTGTTTTATCTTACACAAATGGTAGCAGAGGACACACACAGTACTGAATCTCACTTTTTCCTCTTAACAATAAAATCCGTAGATAGCCCTCTGGCTCTTAAAAATATGTGAAAAACCGAATGACAATTCTTGCTCATTAGGCTGCTTCCAGTTTTTCAACTTATAAATAACGAATGTCTTTCTACACGAGTTTTGTACCTCAGCACGCACACGATATATAAATTTATGACTGAAGCTGCTTTCTTCAAGTGAGGTGGGCCTTCTTGGCGGCATCTTTATAAGCAGACGCTTTCAAATTTATGTGCCCCTCAATTGCTAGGAAGCTATGGTATAACTCATATTGCAGGCCGCTACACCCAAAGGTACCAATTCAGCAGGCCTGGGCGTGGGGTCCAAGCTTTTGCATTTCTAACTATTTTGCAAGTTCATGCAGATGCATCCAACTGAGAATAAAGCTTCAGAAGACCATCGCCTGAACATTTGACTTCCATGGCCGTCTCCTCTTCTTGCTCCTCCCCAGCCCTCTCCCCTTTTCCTGCAGCCTCTTGCCACCCTTTCTCTGCCCCCCCTCCCCATCATCTGAAAGTTTTGCCCTTAGCTGCCCTTTGGCCACTGTCCAACTCTGCACCATAGTTTGATCCTTTTTTTGGTTGCTGTCTCTATTACCTCATCTTTAAAAAAGAATATGGAGGGAAGGGAGCTGGAGAGATGGCTCAACAGTTAAGAGCACTGATTGTTCTTGCAGAAGACCTGGGTTCAAATCCGAGCACCCACATGGGGCTAAGAACCATCGGCAACTCCAGTTCCAGAGGTCCAACACCCTTTTCTGTCCTCCATGAACACTGCACCACACAGGGGCACTTACACACATCAGGCAATACACACTCAATACACATAAAAAATAGAAAATAAATAAATGAAATAAAATAATGAAGAACACAGATTCTCTTGTCTCCTGAGCTCCATGGTGCCCTGCTTGTGTGCTTGCCAGCCCCTGTCCCTGTGGAGACCCACTTCCCATCTGGCACTGCCCACAATTTTCTAATGTCTCAGCTCAACCTCACCCTGAAGACCAGCATCTCACACACCATATCCTTCACATCTTCTCTGATCCCACAGAAAGCGCATCTTCTCTCTACATGCCCAAGTATAAAAATGGTAAGTTATGTAGCATGAGCATACAGGTGTGCGCAAGCTGTATGAGAGACAAAGACAGACAGAGACAGAGACAGAGAGACAGAGAAGGCCAATCTAACAAAATATTAACATTGAGTTGATCTAGGTGAAGGCTATGTGCAATATTCTTCTGAAGGGTATACTGCAATGTTCTTCTAATTTATCATTAACATTTTTAAATAAATAGTACAGAAAAAAAAAGTTTTTTAAAGAGCAAGGTATGGTGGTGCATGCCTGTTATCCCAATACTTGGAAGATAGAGGCCAGCCTTAACTACATAGCAAATTCAAGGCCAGCTTGGTCTACATGAGACCCTGTTTCCAAAAACCTTTTTAAAATGTAAAAAGCTGCTGGGTGTGGTGGCGCACGCCTTTAATCCTAGCACTTGGGAGGCAGAGGCAGGCGGATCTTTGTGAGTTCAAGGCCAGCCTGGTCTACAGAGTGAGTTCCAGGACAGCAGAGGCTACAGGGAGACCCTGTCTTGAAAACACCAAAAAAAAAAAAAAAAAATGTAAAGGGCTATTATTACCTTCACACTGCCACCTCCCCCTTAGAGTTACTGCCACTTCTACTTCATGTCACAGTAATCTACAACCACGTCTCATTTCCAGCCCTGGCTGGAGATCTCTGAGAGGATCTCTGCTTAGCTTACTGTCCATGAATCCTGCCTACCTGGCCTGGTTTCCCATGCTCTCTGGTGCAGAGAGCATGCTGCTTCAAAGGGACCACTGTCTCATTGTCAGTGGGAATGTAGGAGGGATTTCTGCTACATCTTCCCAGCATAAAAAGATATGATGGGCAGAGTACTAGTTTCAGCCTAGGGATGGAATCTCTGCTGTGCTACTTTAGATAAGCAGGCTAATCTCCCTGGACTTTAAGTAACCCACTTGTTAGTTAAATGAAAAATGTTATCTGCTTAAAAATATGAATAACTACTACTACTACTACTACACACATACACATACACACACACACACACACACACACACACACACACACACACACCCCGCCTGGCAGAGCGCCTGGTATATAATCACCGAACAAATATTAGTCACTGTGCACACCATTTCATGAAACCCAAGTCTATAATCCAGTTCTCTCCATAGCACAATAGTTCATACCTGTTAGGTACAGAGCCCTGGGTACAATGCCAGCAGAAGCCATGGATACAGACCACTCTAACACTAGATCAGGCTTCTGGTATCTTCAGTGAGATGCCCTCCAAAGATTAGCCCTAGTACATATGCATCAGCTCCAGCTTATTGGCTTTTCCCGCCCGCCCCTACCTTATAAAACTGGAACAAAGGCATGGCTTTGTTTAAGTTCAATGCCAAAGACTCCAGCAAATGTTTGCCTTTCCCTTTTATAGCTCCCTTCGCCTGTACCACACCCCAGCAAGCACATAAAAACACCATTTGCCCTGCTTGGCCATGTGTAACTCAATCTGTGGATATCTTTCCCAGGAGCCTCTCCCTCCCCTCTTTGTACTTTTGACACCATGGGATATGCCCTGTATTCTCTAACCTTCCATCAGACGACAAAAAAATGCAACTTGTTCTTAAATGGTAGTATCAATCAACACCATAACAACTTACCTTGCAGACTCCCTAGGGGAATGGGGGTAAGGAAAGTTACGAATCCAAGGGCCACTCAGGAATACTGTGTCCTTTGGTTCCCTCTTTGCATCCTGAAAATCAATATTTACACACCCTCTCTGTTCTTTAGTGTCCACCAATGAAGTTCAAGGGAAAAAGAACACTGTGCATTTAGAAGGATCAACTAGGGTGGTGTCCATCATTCAGACCACCAAAAGTTTAGCTTTCTAAAGCCCTGTGCTTGGCACATAATGGGGCCCAATAAAAATCAGTTAAATAAAAGTGTGGTGGCACACACCTATAATCCCAGCACTGGGAAGTGGAGGCGGGAGAATCAGGAGTTCAAGGGCAGCCTCTGCTTCATGAACTTTTGTCTCAACAACAATAACAACAACATCATCTTAGACAAAAAAGAAATGTTGGGAGAGACAGACAAAGGAAGCAAGAAAAGACAGCAAATCTAAGACATCAGAGATTCACCAGGATCCGGTGCTGAGGTTATTAAGCTAGTCCTTTAATTAGTTTTCTCTAATTTCAATCATTCCATCGATTTTTATCTTCCTTAAAGATGGATTTACAAGCAGGGATAGTGGCTCACACCTTTTGTGCCAGCACTGGAGATGCAGATCTCTGTGAGTTCTAGGCTAGCCTTGACTATATAGTGAATTCCAGGCCAGTCAGGGCTACACAGTAGAAACCAGTCTAAGAACAAAACAAAACAAACAAGCAACAACAACAAAAAAGACCTCCCAAAAATAAAACAAAACGACAAATAACAACAAAAGTCGGAATTTATAGATACAGATGAGATTCGCCTGCGCCCAGCTCGGGACAGCATTTTCCTTCTCAACCATCTTAAGAACCATTTCTCAGACACAGCCTTGGTTTTTAGATGACATCTTTTTAGTATTAAAGCAAAAGCAGATACTTTTTATTAATTAAAGGTAAACTGTTACGGGAAATGTCAGCATGCCACCCGCATGGCCACCTTATATTTTCCTACAGCTTCAAAATGTATAGGTAAGTTACTTTTGTTGAGAGAGAGAGAGAGAGAGAGAGAGAGAGAGAGAGAGAGAGAGGGGAGAGACAGAGAGATCCTGCTTAGCTTGGCAAAAAGAGAAAAAATCTTCACTGTTCATAATAGGAAAAAGATATAAAAGAAAAACACACAGAAATAAATATTAAAAAGAACTACATAATACCAAAGAAGAGTTAGAGAGAGGAGGGAAGGAGAAAAAAATGTGAACAGGAAAAAGAAGCCACAGTTCCAACATTAGAGAGCCAACACTGATCTTAGTGCAGAGTGAGCTGGTAATTCTGCAAGAGCTCACTAATGTTAGGTTAGTCAACACACACACACACACACACACACACACACACACACACGTTCAGTTCAAGTGGACAAGGCATCTTAAATAGCAATCATGTCCACTGTGGCTTTTATGATATAAACATGGATACGGAAAGTTATGGCAGCTGGAAACATCAGAACAGCAAAATGCTTCTGCTGGATGGGCATGGTGCTGTGGACAGGGCAGGTGGCAAAGGCAGGGTGACCCAACCGAACTGCTTTGCTCAGAGAAATGAAGCTGGCCAACGATTTTTCTCTTTCTTTCTAGAGCTACATAAGTTGCACGCTGCACATTTCTTGGAGAAAGAAAATCAGAGCATGCTTCCTTGTTTTGTTGTGTTTTAAACTCAGGGTTTCTTGTATGAGGGCAAGAGAAGTAAGGAGTCTGGACTCAGAGGGGCCTGTATGTAAAATCTACATTTTTATCTGCTGATCTTGCAGTACTGGTGTGTGGGAAGGTCAGAGAGTGGACTCAGAATCTGAGATGCACGGGAATGTCACTATGCTTTCTCTGGCTTTGCTCCCCACCTGTCCCAGCCAGGTCTCAGCCCTGCATCTCCAGTGTCACCACGAGCATTTGGTGACACTGATGAAAACGGATGCCTTATCTGTCCCCCTGGCCCTCTCTGAAATGACATCTTCCTTCCTGAAAGGTTCTCTCCTAGTCCCAGCATGCAGGAACAGGGCTCAGTGAGGAAGGGGAGGGCTGGTTCCCCCAGGCCTCTACGGCAGCCAGCAGGAAGACAGGTGGCCTGGCAAGCAGGGTCCTAGGCTTGAAAGTGGAGGGGATGCCCCCCCGTGTTAATTTCATATTATTGAATTATGGTACACTTTTCTGAAAATCATGGAAAGTGGTACCAGCAAGATGGAGCAATTTGCCGACAGAATGAGATCAATCCTCAGAGCCCACTTAGAAAGCCAGCCATGGTGGTATATATGTGTAATCCCAGAGCTCCTGCTGGGAGATGGGAGATGGGAGATGGGAGGCCTGGGAGCCACGGTCCAGCCAGCCTGTGGCGGGAGGGGGGGACACAAGAGGCATTGCCTCTAAACAAGGTGGAAGGACAGATCTAACTCCCAAAGTTCCATGGCACATGAGTGCCCACATTCACATGCACATCATAACACACACACACACACACACATACACACACACACACACACTCAATGATAAGTAAATAATTTTTTTAGAAAAAAAGATGGGGCCAGTGCACTAGTCTCTCTAATGACAGTGAGGGAGATGGATTTTTACTGAATCTAGATTCCTCTGAAAACACTTGTATGCACAGAGAGGTAAAAAGACTCTGGAGCATGTACAAAATGGCTCAGCAGATGAGTGTGCTTCCCATTGGGACCCACGTAGTAAAGAGAGAACAAGTCCTACAACTTGTTCTCTGATCTCCACATGCATGGTGTAGCATGCGCATACACAGAAACACATACATAAATACACACAGAAATACACACAGAAATACATACATAGATACACACATAAATACACACAGAAATACATACATAAATACACACATAAATAATACATACATTAATACATACATAAATACACATATAAATACACACATAAATACATACATAAATACACAAATATGTAATAAAAAATTTTTTTTGGTCTTTTTGAGACAGGGTCTCCCTGTAGCTCCAGCTGTCCTGGCACTCACTATGTAGACCAGGCTGGCCTTGAACTCACAGAGATCTGCTTGCCTCTGCCTCCCAAGTGCTAGGATTAAAGGCGTGTGCCGCCATGCCCAGCTAATCAAAAATATTTTTAAAAGACTCCTGGAAAGAGCTCTCCCTCATCCTAGGAATGGAGGGCAGTTGGTCTCATCTCCCAGTGAAAAGACACAAGGAGGAAACTCACCCACGGCCCTGGGACCAGGAGCCCAGCAGCACCTAATTTTCACATTGGTCTTCTCTCTGGTCACCATGAGAAAGATTTTTATAGGACACTGGGGTTGGGTTAATATTGAAATCACTGTGAACAGAAAAAGCAGCACTGGATAAAAAAAGCGAAAAGGGAATTTCAAGAACCTCCCTAGAAACCTGGGAGAAAGGGGCCCTGCAATTAGTATTTGCCACACTTTGGGGGTGGTGTCACCCGTAGAGAAAGGCACCGCTCCTCAGCAACCCGCTAGAGTCTTATGGGGAAATCCTCATGTTAGGGATTAGTGATGAACAAACCTCCTTTCTAAGCACCAGTGCTTAGCTACAAAGAGTAAGTCAATGTTATGTGTGTGAATGTGGCCCAGAAGCACTCCCACCATAATTGTATGGATGGGATCCTAGACATCTGTGGAGTGCTCTTCCCCACCTCCCACCATCTCACAGCTGAGCAAACTAAAACTCAGGGAGGGGCGGCTGGGCATGGCGGCACATGCTGGTATCCTAGCATGCAGAAGATTGAGGCAAGAGGATTGCTGTAGGTTAGAGACTAGCTCGGGTTAGCTAGAGAAACCCTGTCTGAAAACCATCCTCCTCCCCCAAAGAAAGAACGCAAAAAAGGAGAAGGAAAAATGAAAAGGAAACGCAAACGCTGCCTGCTCTGGCGCCAGGTCTAGAACCTGGGTGCCTGAAGCATTTCGGGCTCCTGCAGCAGCACAGACCTAGACCCATCCCCCAGCAGTTTCTAGACTCTGAAAGCTAGACACTCAGAACCTCACCACCTAGATTCCAGGGACCAGTAACGAGCCACATCATATGGGCTCCAGACTGCACAGTCCCTGAGGGGAAACAGGTTCTGCCCAAGAGAGTGTGGCCTGTCTGTATCATCTTGTGCAAAGACACCATGGCCCAACCAGAAAAACTGGCAAAACTGGCTGTGAGTGGAGGAAGCTTCCAGCAATTCTGCCTGAAACGTGCTGTAGTTGACCAGGAGAGGTCTGAGAATGAGCCCCACATCGCAACCATAACTGATAGTCTGAACACCTTCCCTAAGCAAACGTTGCTTCCACAGTGAAGCTAAGTGATTCAGTCTTATTTCCTGTTTGTACAGGAAGAGAGAGAGAAATAAAAGCAAGGCAACCACAAATGAAGATGGGCTGGGTTGAAATAGCTCAGGAGAAAGCTTGCCTAGCACATGTGAGAGCACATACCACACACATACATAAGAAAGAGAAAGGGGGGAGGAGAGAGAGAGATAGAGAGAGAGAGAGAGAGAGAGAGAGAGAGAGAGAGAGAGAGAGATTAGGGAGAATGCTCTGTGGATAAAGTGCTTGCCATGCAAATGTGAAAATCTGGGTTTAGATCCTCAGAACTCACAGAAGAGACACATTTAGTATCCACGTCTATAATCCCAACTCTCCTATAGTGAGATGGGAGGCAGAGGCAGGGGAGGCCCTGGAAGTTCCCAGCCTGGCTGGCCTTGCACATGCAGTAGTGAACAAGGTGGAAGGTGAGACCCAACCTCCAACCTCCAAGACTGTCCTCTGATCTCCATACACACGCCACAGCACACATGCCTGTACACACACACACACACACACACACACACACACACACACGCATCATGTATACAAAGAAGGAGGTAAGATAAAGGAAGGAAGGAAGGAAGGAAGGAAGGAAGGAAGGAAGGATAGGAAAAGAAACATTATATATATATATAGCCAAAGGGTGATATATCTATAATCCCAGAATTTGGAAGGTAGAATCAGGAGGATCAAGACAAAGTCATCGTAAAGTTGTAGGCCAGCCTAAATTATGAGACCCTGTCTAAAACAAACAAATCAACAACAACAACAACAACAACAACCAATAGAAGTGCGGTCTAGAAAGATCTGTAATCTCTGTCTGATTTGAATTGAAGCAAGACTGCCAAGTCTAGACAAACTGCTTTGGTCTTGCCTTTAATCTCTACTTGGAGGCAGAGGCAGGCGGATCTTGTGAGTTCCAGGCCAGCCTTGTACAGAGTGAAGTTCCAGGACAGCTGGGGCAAGGAGACCCGTCTCAAAAGACCAAAAAAAAAAAAAATCTCGAAAAGACCAAAAAAAAAAAAAAAAAAGACACCAAAGCTTAAACCTTTACCACGAATACAATGGGAACCAATTACTCTTTCCAAGGATGCTGCCATGGCTTTTGAAGCAGGTACCTGTAGCATCCCTTCTGACATCACTCACGTCAAAGACATCTTACAGAAATTATACAAAGAAAAAAGAAAAAAAAAAGAAATTATACAAAGAAAGAAATCTCATTTTAACCTCAAACATTACTTGACTTGTTGATATGCGTTCACGTTTGAATTAAAGTGACTTTTAGTGATTTTTTTTTTTTTAAGCCAGGTCTGGTGAAGCACGCCTTTAATCCAAGTATTCAGGAGGCAGAGGCAAGTGGAGCTCTATGAGATCAAGTCCAGTCTGGTCTACATATCGAGTTCTAAGCCAGCTGGGGCTATAGGGAGACCCTGTCTCAAAAAGACCAAAAAAAAAAAAAATTGTGTATGAGTGTATGGCCCACATGTACTTAAGTACCTCCATGCATGCAATGCCTACAGAAGCCAGAGAGGGTGTTGGATCCCTTGGAATTAGAGTTACAGATGGTTGTTATCCTTCCTGCAGATTGGGAACCTGCATGGGCAGCCAGTGCTTTTAGCCACTGGGGCATCTCTCCAGGCCCTTGAGTGGTTTTTTTAAAAAGACACCTTCAAAGATTAAGATTTAGGGAGCTGGAGAGATGCTCAGTGATAAACACTGGTTGTTCTTACAGAGGACCCGAGTTCAATTCCTGGCACCAACATGGTGACCAACAAGTATCTGTAACTCCAGTTCCAAGAGATCTGATGCCCTCCCCTCTTCCGACCTCTGCGGCACTATATGATATGGGTGTACTTACATACATGCAAGCAATACAATTAATACAATTATACACATAAAGTAAAAATAATAAAGTATTTTTTTTAATTCTTTTAAAAAGGATTAAGCTTTAGCACTGTTGTGGGCATCAAAAGGATGGTGCAGTCTCTCCAACAGTGGTCTGCCTTTGCCTGCCACTGCTCCACACTGTGGCACTCTAAGAATTGGCCAAGGCACCAAGGAATGCCAGTGGGCTGCTCCCCATCGTTGCTGCACGGAGCTTACACACCATCTCAGCCTTCATTGTGTCACTACCTATCCCAACACAGAAAGGAAGGGAAGAGTCAAACTGTCTAGGGGTGATGTCATTGGGCGTAAAATTCAAATGTGCATCAGGGCCAGGCAGAGTAAGTTCCAGAATAGAGGGTCCTGGAGAAGAAATAAAAAAGAACAGCCTAAACATCATGAGAGCCACTCATGACATTACAAATTCTCAGGCCCATGGCTACCAGAATCCTTAATTATCCAAAATGATCTGCAAACCTGGAGTAAAAAATGATAATCTCTTAGGCTGGAGAAGAAATTGCTCAGCAGTTAAGAGCACTGGGTCCTCTTCCAGATGACCTAGGTTGCATTCCGCAATTACTTTAAGTCTAGTTCCAGAAAATCTGACATTCTCTTCTGGTCTCCATGGCACTGCATGTACAGGTGCACGAACATGCAGGCAAAGCAATCAGAAAATAAAAATAAAATTAAGCCGGGCGTAGTGGTGCACACTTTTAATCCCAGCACTCGGGAGGCAGAAGCAGGCAGATCTCTGTGAGTTCAAGGCCAGCTTGGCCTACATAGTGAGTTCAGGACAGCTGGGGATATAGGAAGACCCTGTCTCAAATAATAATAATAGTAGTTTAAAAAATAATAGTCTCCTAAGCTTGGTATGGTAGTACATGCCTAGAATCCCAGCACTCAGGAAGCTAAGGCAGGAGGATTAAAGGCTAGGGCAGCCTAGGCAACACAGTGGGACCCTGCCTCACAAAAACAAAAACAAGCAACCAACCAAAAAAAACCTCTTTACTATTAAACATGGGAAAAAAGGTTAAAATTCCCAGTGGTCTATAACTGCATAATATACCCACATATTTGTTCTATGGACCACGAATTCTTATCCTCCAGCACAAAAATCAAAGCATTACATATGATACTAAATGGGACCCTATCCTCAAGTCTACCAGCAATGTGGTTGGTGCAGGTGTTGCTGCCTGGAATTTGAAAGCACCTGGAACTTCTAAGGGGAACGTGAACATGAACTACGAAAAGCACAATTCCTGCCCCAGAGTCGTCCTTTCCTTCTTGTTTCATTGAAAATTTTGCAGGTACAACGCTACCTGGTTTTTTGCAGTCTGCCCATTATAAAATCAATAATACTTTAAAGAAATGCTTCAGGATCCATTTGGAATTTTTTGTTTAAAAAAAAAACTCTCAAATCTTCTTACCCTACTAAATGAAGTAGATTTGGCTTCTATAGCTTTTCTTTAAAAGCCTTTCTGTAGTTTGGAGAAAACCATTTGCATTTTTTATTACTTATCAGATTTCAGACAACTGCAAGAACAAAGTAACAGTCACTAAAAACAGATTTCAAAGAAACAAAACAAATTTTGCTACAGGAAGTATCACAAAATATCACCCATGGCCATTTTTTACCATATATTTGAATACCAATGTGTCTGCCTGGAACAATATACATGCCCATACATGCAAACCCACATGCACACTCACGCATACCTGTGTACACACACACTTAGATAAGAAGTGGGCACTTAGAGATGGTGAGTGAGTGTTATGCAACTAAGTGGGCTAGAAGATCAACTCAATTCAAGTCAGCCCCCCACCAGTTCCTATGAGCCTGCCCCTTCGGATTTTGATGATTTCTTTAAATGGCCCCTATGGAAACAGACTCTTCAATACATTCACCACTAGTGTTCAGTATCAGATTGCATGATATTGAGAATGTGGCAGTGTTTAGAGCTCACGCTTAGAGCAACACTGTCATACACCTTCAGTGACACATCCCATTTTCTTCCCAGTAACTCCGAGGGGGCCTGGGCTCCCCCTGGTCACAGTGTTGTTTGATTACTGGTTTGCCATAGGGTCCTTCAGTCCGCAACCAGGCAGCACACTCCAGTACAACGACTGCTACAGCAGGGACATTAGGAAGTGTTGTTCTGTCTGTTTTGTTTTGAAATCAAGAACAGAGGCTCCAGTGTCTGCCGACTCGCTAAGAACTGCAACCCATCCCAGAACAGCCATCTCAGACCCCGCGGGTTGTGTAGTCTAGCCGCAAGAGAACAGGCACAGATAAAAGGGCAAGCACTGGCTACAGTGAGGACGGGTAGGTCGGAGCCTTGGCAGGGTCGGAACAGACCTGTGCGAGGTGAGCTGTGGGTGAGCTGTGCCATTCTCAGGAGTGGGAAGAGGGCTGTCTGGGGCCCAGGCAGCCAAGGATATTGATATATTAGAGAGAGCACATGGCATGTGCACACATCCCAGAGATAAGCTTTGCCTGCAGTTCTCTGTAAGCCTGGTGTTGCATTGTAGGGCAAGGCCCTGTCCCTTCTCTGGAAGCACGGGTCCTCTAGAATATTCTCTAGGCTGCACTGCTGTTCTGTTACTGTGTCCCCATTTGGGTTACCTTTTTGAGGCCTAAAGCCAATTTCCCTTACATCGTTTTATCCATGAGTGAAATAAGACACTGAGCAATTCATTTCCTTCTAGAAAGCCTGCCTACCAACTCCCAGCCAGTTTCCTCTCCCTACCAGCCTTCTCCGGCAGGGACAATGACCCATTGACAGGAGTTGTTTACATTGACCTTCCTGACAAAAGTCTCCTCACACTCACTCAGATGATACACAACTGAAGCAGAAAACAGGCTTAAGTTTTATCTAGAACTTTCCTTTAAATACAAAATGAAGCTGAAGGATCAGAAGCTAAGGAACACAGAAAGGTCAGGCTTTAGAGCCTTCATAAAACCAGATTTGTGACAGACAGCAAATGTCGGTATCTGTGAAAACGTCTTCCCAAACCCAGGGCGTGTGGACATTTGTCTTTGAGTCTTGTTTATCAGAGACGTTAGTTACCCTTATTCTTAACCATACTTGTAGCCAGAGGACTAGGAAAGGTTAAGCAGACTACAAACAAAGTGGTTCAAAGTATTAGTTGTGCAACTCCCTGCAGCCCCACTTCCGGCACGCCCCCGTCACCAGCTCGACAAGCTGTCGGCTAGCTACTCACCCCTGAAGACAGGCACTGCCTTGGGAGGCTGCATGTAGACGGCTGGGGGGTGAGGGGATTCCGAACGTAGGGGAAAAGGTTTTCTGAGCTTCTTTCAAGTTCTAAAGTGGAGCGTTGACTTGAAGGACTAGGGAGAGGCATGGTGGCGGTGACAGGACTAGGGAGAGGCATGGTGGCAGTGGTGACAGGACTAGGGAGAGGCATGGTGGCAGTGGTGACAGGACTAGGGAGAGACATGGTGGCGGTGACAGGACTAGGGAGAGGCATGGTGGTAGTGGTGACAGGACTAGGGAGAGGCATGGTGGCAGTGGTGACAAGCATGTCTGTCAGGGGCCACAGAGAAAAGGCTCATTCTTCTCCCTTAACCCCCAATAGGCAATTGCACAGAACACGTAAGGCTTCTAGAAAGGGGAATAGGCTCAATTTCTTTTCTCTGACTCAAGTTTCTGGGAAGCTACTATACAAGTTCTGGAAAAGACCCCTCTGCACAAAATGGGCAGAGCAGTTCACTCACCTTTGCCTCTTCATTCACATCCCAGGTGAAGGAAACAGCATTGTAGGCGATCTCTTCAATGTTCCCAATTGTGTTAAAGCTCTCCTTGTAATCAGCTATGACAGTGAAAGAGAAAAAGCAATTAGAAAGGAGCAGCCAGGAGTGCTGAACCCCTGCATCTGGAAGATAGAGGCAGATGACTGGGGGTCATGTCATCCTCAGGACACAGCAAGTCTCAGGCAACCCGAGATACATGAGACCCCATCTCAACACTCCACAGACACACACACACACACACACACACACACAGAGGTGAGAGTTCTCAATGACACATTATCAACAAGATTTTAAATTTGCTTATTTTTCTGCCTACTACTCTGACAAGCTACGGGTGTGTGCTTATAGTATTCTTCTCTCTCTATGAAAACATAACATGTCCTTTTATTTACTTTGGGGGGATGGGTTGAGACTGGGTGTCTCTGTAACCCCAGGTGGATGGAACTCACTATGTAGACCAGGCTGGCCTCAAACTCACAGAGATCTATGTACTTCAGCCTTTTGAGTGTAGGGCTCAAAGGTGGGCACCACCATACCCAGCACATGTTCTTTTATTAGAAGTGTAAATTGAGCCGAGCATGGTGGTGTTCGCCTTTAATCTTAGAAGTGGGGAGGCAGAGGCAGGCTTCAAGGCCAGCCTAGTCTACAGAGCAAGTTCCAGGACAGCTGGGGCTACAGGGAGACCCTGTCTCAAAAAGACCAAAAAAAAAAGAAGTATAAATTTCAGTGAATCTGTGTCTTCATCTGATTTATGTTTCATTTTTACTAGGTTCATAAAACAACTAAGACTTTTTTCCTTTCTGTGTACTTTCCTGTCACTTTATTTTGTTAGAAGTACCAGAGAACTCCACAAAGAAGGGTTTTCTATTTATTTATTTGTTTATTATTGTGTGTGCGTGTGCACGCATATGTGTGTACTGCCTATGTGTACATCAGTGCACTTGTTTCATGCAAGGTCTGTGGAGTCAGAAGAAGGCATCAGATCCCCTGGAACTGGAGTTATGGATGGTTATTAGCCGCCATGTGGTGCTGGCAATTGAACTCAGGTTCTCTACAAGAACAGTCAGTGCTTTTAACTGATGAGTCATCTCTCCAGCCCCTCAAAGATGTTTTTAGAGAGGAAAATATTCTGTCAACCAGGCAGTGTCACCAGAACTTTAGTAAAGAAACTGCAGGAGAGTGAAGATTTCTTGTGCATGAGGAGGAACCTCAGGGCCTGTCTCACGCATGTGCTACCCCTGAACTACAGCCCCACCCCCAAATCCCAAGCCCTGGCCAATAGGAGACATTTTTAAAATTTCCATTTGAATTCCAGTTCAGAGACCAGAGTTAATTACGCTGTCAGCAGTTGACTACTCAAGACTTCATCTTACCTTCATTCCTTATGTAATTCGTATTTAGTGCCTTATATCCGTATTAAACTCCCCATGGGCAACAGCCATGGATGTGGATGATGTGTATTCCATACTGGGTTGATGTCTGTGTATACACACCTAGTTGTTCATGAATTGTATTGTACCCTGGGATTGAACTGGGCACTGTATATTTTACCTGCCAGCCTTCGCTATAGGACCTTTTCGGACCTAACCCTATTACAGGTCACAAGCCTGTTTCCATCTGAAGTCTATGGTGACCAGCAGCTACAATCTGCTTATTTCCTCACCCCAAAGATGAGGCCTTCAGTGGTCTCTGCTGGCAGGCACTTCCAACAACACTGCACTGAGACTCCTTATTCCTGGGATCTGAATGGTTGGTTGCAGAAAATCCTATCAACTGAGCTCTCCAGCATGGCTCTCTAGGACTCTCTAGAATGGGTCAGCTGCCCTAGCCTCACACTAATTTCTATTTCCCCTCTTTCTCAGATCAATTCTTCTTTTCACCCAATCTGAATGGTTCAAACTGACATCACTGGATGCTGTGTTTGCATCTCTGCACATGCTCCCAGCCACCCAGGGTCTTCCTGTCGAGACTGTTCACTCATTTCCTTTATCCATGCTCTTATGGCCTCCCCTAGAGAAACTTGGAAACAAAGCAATACATCTTTTCTGTTGCTGTTAGTGTCATTCTGTTATTCAGTGTTTTGAGACAAGATCTCACTGTGCAATCCGGGCCAGGCTTGAGCTCAAAATCTTCCTGCCTCATCCTTTGAGAATTTTGGTTCCAAGTACCAGCCACCAGGCCTGACCACAGGTCTTCACATTTTAAATAAAGTACATTAGTTTATTCATATAAAAGTGTGTATATCCAACATAGGAAAGTAAGAGACCATAAACAAATAAGAAAACTAAAAGCAATCACAATCTATTGACTTACAAATAACCACCTTTAAACATCTGTGTATTCTGTATCTCCTTTTATCTAAAACATATATTCTTCCACAGTAATTTAATAATCACCTCTTAATTTGCTGTGTCATTTTGCTTACCCAATCTTTATCCTCTTCTAGTGTTCAAAAACTGCTATAAAATTGTTATGGATCAAGGGGCTGGAGAGATGGCTCAGTGGTTAAGAGCACTGCAGAGGACCCGGATTCGATTCCCAGCACTCACATGGTGGCTAAGAACCATTTTAGGCCAGGTGTGGTGGCGCACGCCTTTGATCCTAGCACTTGGGAGGCAGAGGCAGGTGGATCTCTGTGAGTTCAAGGCCCGCCTGGTCTACAAAGTGAGCTCCAGGCCAGCTGGGACTAAAGGGAGACCCTGTCTCAAAAAGACACACACACAAAAAAAGAATGCAATCTACAAACACATAAAAGCCCTCTAATCTTGTACTCAGCCAACAAACATAATAACCAAAATGCTTACTAAGTGTCTGCATGTGCCAGACAGTCCTTACAATGGACGAAAGCAGGGCTGGAGAGATGACTCAGTGGTGGTTAAGAGCACCAACTGCTCTTGCAGAAGACCTAGGTTCGATTCCCAGCACCCACATGGTGGCTAAGAACTGTCTTTAAGCTAGGCATGGTGGTGCATGCCTTTAATCCTAGCACTGGGGAAGCAGAGGCAGGTGGATCTCTGTGAGTTCAAGGCCAGCTTGGTCTACAGAGTGAGCTCCAGGCCAGCTGGGGCTACAGGGAGACCCTGTGTCAAACAAAGAAACAAACAAAGAACAATGGGCAAAAGCAGAAAATGTAACTAGGTCCCTGATCTCAGCAGACAGAGTATAAACAAACAGATAAACACAAGTAAACAAGACAATTATCTTGAATCTGTTTCCACTTTAAAAATGAGTCTTGATTTTTCTTTTCTCTTATTTTTCTAGTCCATTCAAAAGAAGAATAGAATGAAGATGGATCATTTTAATCTTGGTAATTAACTCATGAAAGTACAATCCTGAAGTAGACAGCAAGCTAGGAATATCAAAAGAAATGAAATCACAGGAAGAAGACAGTAAATCTAATAAAATTGGTCTCTTTAATATCACTCTGCTGGTGAGAGACCAAATCTCCAGGCTTAGCCTATGTCCTTGACATATCAGGGCAAATAGCATGGGATAATACATGGCCACCCTCATTCTCTAGGTTCTACTGGAATGGATTCCCACAGTTTAAACACTGCGTCTAACCAGTCTTCTATGACCGCACTGCCCAAATGTTAGAGGACGGCAGAGTCACCTGAGGGCTTTAGTGAAATGCAGCTGTCTGGGCCATCCCAGGGATTCTGACTCAGTAAGTCTGGAGAATGGTCAAGACTGTACATTTTTACAAACTCCCAGGAAGGGCTCATGCTGTTGGTTTGGGGACCATGCTTTATAACACAGGTTCTACATGGGCGTAATCATGATTCTATGGCAAAATAAAATGGATTCTTTGGGTACATCTGGTTCACTCCTTACACAGTATTAGAAAACACATCAGTCGCTATGTATGAAGTTCATGTAACAAATTATTTTTCTTCCCAGTAGACTTTTCCCCACTTAACGGATGGACACAATGTTATGTGTAAGAGGAGAAGTTAGCTACCCACCATCTGCTCCAAAAGGTCTGCCAGAGTCCTACTCAGAAACATTCTGTCTTCTCCTGGCATTAAGATCCAAATGCTCTTGGAGTGATACTTATGTTCTACTTGAGAACATACATGTTCACATTGCCTTGTGCCAACAGGAGGTCCTTTGCCTTCTCTAATCCTTGCAACCACTGCATGAGGTAGGACTCAGCATCCTCCTCCCACAGAGAAGCTAAGCTGCTTGTGGAAATCACAAAGCTGGTAAGAAGCCAATCAGGGTCTGAATCCAGCTCTGTTTGTACCAAAGCCTTACTTTTAAGGACTGCCATAGTCACCAGCAAATCCAACAGTAAATCATCCCCAGACACCGATACCACATCACATCCCCTCGACAACTATGTTTTAGAGACTGTTAAGTTCAAGAAGGCAAGGAGACTGGGTATTTGGAACTATGTCCAGTTCCTTAACAAAGAAATGCAAGACTGACATGCCAAGAAAAAGCAAACAGGAAAGCATCTCCTCCTACACAGGCTGAGAAAGAGTTCGAAGAAAACGCAGGCACTGGTACTGAGGACAAAGGATGCTGAATTTACAGTGCCTCACCAAAAAGCCACTAAGAACCCAAGTGTGAAGCACTTTCCATACATTCTAGCAAGTTCTATTCTGTGTAGGAATTAAAGGATGTGTTCCTGACTCAATTTCACAGACAAGTAGGATGGTGAATCCCCCTTAATATCATTTATTATCTTTTTTCAGATAATCAGTGGTCTGTTAATAGGTTTTTGGCTTCTTAAAAAATTCAGACTCTTGCTGAGTGTGGTGGTGCATGCCTTTGATCCCAGCACTCAGGAGGCAGAGGCAGGCAGATCTCTGAGTTCAAGGCCAGCCTGGTCTACATAGTGAGTTCCAGGACACCTGTCTCAAAAAGCCCCCCCCCCAAAACAAATTCAGACTCTTGAAGGCAGAGTCTTCTTCAGACTGATGGTAAAGCAACAGCAACACTGGAAGGTAGTCAAAAGAAACTCTAATTCCTGCACCCTAATTAAGCCTCATTCTTGAATTATAACTACCTTTCTAATTATTTTTGTATATATTGTTGGAGATAAAACAGTGGTATAATTAATACAGAAGGTGGCACTCTTCTGAAAGGTATGGATTCTGTCTGGACTGGTGAAATAACAAAGCTGGAATGTTGAGCTTGGCTCCAGGCACAGTGGCTGAGTCACCTCTGCTTCATAAGATTTTTTTTTTTTTAAGCTGAGGACTTGGCATAGCGTGTACACTTGGGGCTATGGCACTACAAGTCTGTCTGCAGGGTAGTCAGTGAACTGAATTTTCTGTTCTCTGCACCAAGCCCTGTGACCCTCACTGAGTCAAGGGAACTCTCTGAAACGCCATTTCCCCATTTATAAAACAGAGGCACTACCTAAAGAACACGATGCCTCTTGTTCATAGTAGATAATGCGACCAACCTGGCCCCGCTCAGTCCTACCCCATCAGTCCTCGACCATCCTTCCCCTGTCTGCAGCACCAAACAGTTTAGCTCACAGAGGGAGGGAAGAAAGTGTGGAGGGTCATCCTAGCAACACTCAGCTCAGACTTGAAAAAGAATGCACAAACACTCGTCTAAGTGAGTTTTGAGATTCTTTTCTTGTTTTTTTCCAAATCAATGCAATAGCATTTTAAAGTCTGCGTGACTCATCAGAACACACAGATGAGCTCATTATTTTCTTTATAATGCTCTTACCAAGTTAGAGGCAAACTGGGTGTCCTCGAGTATGTGGATCCTTGAGCTGATTGTGACAAGCACTAAATCTTTTCCATATTTGATTCTGGCTATGAACAAATAACAGCCACCAGTGCGGGCCATGACCTGTGCCAAATATGCACACTTCACAAACATTACCACGGACAATGCTGACTTTTTTATTTGCAATCCTCACTTCCTAGAATAAGAAACATATAAGCACGTTAAGTGTCTCCCCTTCCCTGCAGTTTTGTGGTTTGGGTTTTAGTCTGTGTTCTGTTACTATAACTAAATAACAGAGGTAGTGGTAAGTTATTGAAGGGAAAAAAATCATTTGGCTCATGGTTTTCAAGGCTGAGCAACCCAACAGAATTGCTGGTGACAGGTTTCTCGCTGTGTCACAGTGTGGTAGAAGACACTGCATATGAGAGAGAGAAAGCATTCGAGCTCAGCCACTTAGCTTCTCCCTTCTTATCAAGTCACTAACGCCATCATCATGCTTTCATGACCTCATTCATCTATTATCCACATCTCAAATACATTAGCACAATGAATTCAGGATTAAGTTTCCAATACATGAACTTTCAGAGAACAAACCTAAAGTTCATCACTTCATAAAAGGTCAATCTGGGACCAGATCCTGCAAAGTTCATCTATACGCAAAGCCCTATGGCATATATTCTTTCAACTGTGCATCTTTTTTTTTTAATTTTATTTATTTCTGTATGTGTATGAATGTATTGTCTGCGTGCAATGCCACGGAGGTCAGAAGAGGGTGTCAGATTCCCCTGGAACTGGAGTTCTCCTGGAATTGGAGTTTCAGATGGTTCTTGGCCGCCATGTGGGTGCTGGGGATCAAACCCAAGTCCTCTGCAAGAGCGGTCGGTGCTCTTAACCGCTAGGCCATCTCTCCACCCTCCTCGAGTGTGCATCTTTTAAATACACAGTTCAGCATTCTAATGGCTGACAACATGCATACATACATAATGTCTGACTAATAGAGTGGCTCTTCAATGTCATTAAACTGTAATAACCGATTGTATTATTATTATCTACTTTCCATGGCTTATACTAGATCTAATATTTTCCTTGTATTTGTGTTCAATTCTAGCACAGGGATTATATGGGACAATGTTACAGATTTCAGACTAGAATGATATAAATTTATGATTAAGAACAGCATTTTAAGCAGGGTGTGGTGGCACATGTCTTTAACCCCAGCACTTGGGAGGCAGAGGCAGGCGGATCCCTGTGAGTTCAAGGCCAGCTTTGTCTCTACAGATTGAGTTCAAGGCCAGCTGGGACTACAGGGAGATGGTTGAGTTTGTATCTCACCAGGGGGTGGTGGCACACACTTGTAATTCCAGTGCTTGGGAATACTGCTGGGGAGATGAAGACAGGCACATCCCCAGGGCTCACTGGCCAGCCAACCTAAACAACTGTGAGCTCCGGGTTGAAGGGAGGGAACCTATCTCAAAAAATAAGGTGGAACCCAAAGGAAGAAACAAACAAGATGATGACCTCTGGCCTAGACATAAACACACACACACACACACACACACACACACACACACACACACGCACGCACACACTGAATACCTGACCTTCTAACTTTATTTCAAACTGATGGCCTAGACATAAACACACACACACACACACACACACACACACACTGAATACCTGATCTAAGTTTATTTCAAACTGATGGTAGTAAACTACAACATGGCTTACATCCAATCAACATGGCTGGATGTAAATTCTTTTCGTTAGTTCATGTGACTCAAGGAGGTTCAACTTCAGCTAATTTGTTGTTGACCTACAACCTTAACCTGTAAATCACACAAAAATACCTAGTACCTTATGACAGTTTCTGAATGAATAAAGATACAATAAAGTGCTTTGGTGATAATTTGGACTTCCACACTATACTGCCTAAACTATTGCTTACTTATTCCACTTTCCTAGTATCCATTTCATCACTTGATGCCCTCCTGCTCTCTGGAGCAGAAATGGGAACAAGAACTTAAATAGGACAAGGGACTAGAAGTTGCTGCTTTAAGGGACTTAGATGGCTCAGCAGTTAAGAGCCCTTGCTACTCTTGAAGAAGACCCAGGTTCAGTTCCCAGAACCCACATGGCAACACACAAGAGTCTGTAACTCCAATTCCAGAGAATCATACACCCTCTTTTGGCCCCTACAGAGCACTGCATGCACATGGTGCACTTACGTATATGCATATATTCATATACACATGAAATAAAAACAAATCTTAAAAAACGTCAGGTGTGGTGGCACATGCCTTTAATCCCAGCACTCAGGAGGCAGGGGCAGGCAGATCTCTGTGAGTTCAAGGCCATCCTGGTCTACATAGTAAGCTCCAGGCCAGCCAGGACTAAAGGGAGACCCTGTCTCAAAAAGACAAATAATAATAATAATAATAATAAAGTTACATCCTCAAGTGGTAAATCAGCCATCAGTGTCCCAGATCTACCACACAAGCTCTATCTAGCACAAACCTCCCCAACCCTTTCCCACCCCAGATCAGATAATTCTAGAAATAGCAACATGTGGTTAAACAAACTAATGTGTAATGGAAAATAGAACTATTTTTCTCAAATGAGGGTACTTTACAGTATTACTAAGAATTTCAAGAATTAAAAATAAAAAGAATTTCAAGAATTGAAGTCCTTTAAGACATTCCATAGTCTTTCTTTTTTCAATATTTTATTTGTTATTATTTTATGTGCATGAGTATAGTGCTTGCATGTATCATGCATGTGTCATGCAATGTGCAAATGTGTCATGCAGTGCCTGCAGAAGTCAGAAGAAGGCATCGGATTCCCTGGAACTGGAGTTATGGAAAATCGTTAGCTGCCATGTGGGAGCTGAGAAGCCCTGGGTTCTCTGCAGGAGCAGCCAGTGCACTTAACCACTGAGCCATCTCCCCAACCCTGCTTTCCATAGTCTTTCTATGGAACTGATGTCCTATGCATACCATAGTCTTCCTCAAAAATCCACCACAGTGCTCAGTGTGAGAGAGAACTTTCACAGATGTAGAGTTGTAGTGTAAAGTTATAAAGGGAGTAGATTCAAACAACAGCAAGAACTTTGAGGTCACAGGTGGTCTGTACTCTGAGGCATTACAGGACTATTAATCTTCACATGGATAACCTTTCACTAAACGGAACACAAGCCCAATTCCTTCAGGGACTGGAGATACATGGACATTAACCTCCATTTTCTAGCTCCCTATATTTCCCTGGCTGCCAGACATATACTAAACTAGTTCACAGACTAATGGATTTTTACATTAATTGCTATTTAAATTATGCTATTGTTCCCCCGTATTTTTATGTATTTTCTAACTTTACTAAAAGATTCTGATATTAGTTCAAGATTGAAATACTATTCTTTCAAATATATTTTCGGCAAAGATAAATTGTCCTTTGGAGAATGGAAGCCAGTTGCTGCTGTTCTGACTGACCTCTGTAGTGCTGACCCCAGCCCTGAGGAGAGTGGGTGTGAGTAACCTGAGCACTGTGACCTCCAAAAGCTACACAACTTGACTAAGCTGGGTTTCTCTATCCATATGGGCCATAATTGTGATCAATTTATATTATATGACCCATGATCAATCATGATGAAACCCATTATCTTGAAGAATTAATATATCAGGGGAAGGACAAAACAGACACCATGGCATTACCTCACAGGATGCTGAATCTGGAGTACACTTCTATCAAGCCCTCAACCATTTCAGTATCCAACTGGTTATCCCCATTTCTGGAGTGGACTCAAAGGGTTTTCTTCTGATTATTTTGATTTCTGTCTCCTCAAAGAGCATACTTGAATTACAAAAATTTTCTCGTGGTTGGCTTCAGGTTTTGTAAACAAAGAAGAAAACTTTTAAATGTGTTTCATGTTCCACATCGGGCATGCATCCCAAAGACATAAATTTGTATCTTGAAAGGTACCGGAAGAGAGGAGCTTGCAGTATGCTGGAAAGTGACTAAAATGGCTACGGCTATATTTTTCTTTGGGAATTGAGTCTCATAAAACCATTTTAAAAAGTGAGAGCATCAGGTTATCTCACATTTTGTTGGGCCTTACAGGCTCTCCAAAAACGTGGCCTGTTGGAAATCTCTAAGCCTGGCTCGAGTTTGGTGACCTGTTTTTCCGCCAGTCACTTCCGCATGAGAGTGATGCAGCAAGATTTACTTGAAAACGCCCCTGCCCGGACACCACTTACATGGATATATTTCATTGGCCCGAAGCTATCACCCCACTCTGTACATCACTGTCCCCACCCCTATGTCCAGGGAATGTATATAAGGCTCCACCCTGCTACAATAAAGTGAGATCTTGCCTGACTTGACTCCCCGCTGCGTCTGAGTGTCTCCGGGAACTGGGGAGGCTGGGAACGGGCGAGCGGCGCACCTGTCCTTCCTCGATCCAGCTGGGCCCAGAAGCGGGACCAGCTAAGACCCGGCAACATTTCATTAAATGCATTATTTGGTTCCAAACAGAAAATAAAACCAACTATCAACTCAATTGGAAGTATAAATTACATGATGAAAGTATAGCATGACACAGATATGGAAAAGCTCCCCCCAGTCTGAGGGTGAACCACTCAGTGCACAATAAATGTAAAAGGAAGGAGGGACAGAATGCAACATTTTATAGCCCTAAGCACACAGGTCTACTACTAGGTGAGTTGTGTGTGTGTGTGTGTGTGTGTGTGTGTGTGTGTGTGTGTTGAAATCTCATCATCTAAAACAATATCTCTTTATGGAGTTGCTCGACCCTCTCATTAAAATGGGGGCAGGGGAGGGGGGATATCTTCAGGCATCCACTACACTCCAGTCTTTTCTGGAACATTCCTTCTGGTTAGCCACTCAGGCTCGAATAATCCCTGGAAAAGAAAAACTTCTTTTTCAGAAAATTTTTATTAATGATGTTCTAGAACCTGACAAACAAGACTTCATAAGAACAGTAAAAAAAAAAAAAATGAAGAGCCACAAAAATTAGAAATTTTAATTTTGAAATCTAGCTTCTTTTTTGTTTGCTTGCTTTTAAACAAGTTCCCATTTGTTTGGTCCAGTAAAACTAATAACTTCTAATTAGGTTTAAAAAGATAAATTATTCCTTGTTTATTAGTGTATGTATATCTCTCTACTTGGCAATTAAATCTTAGTTACCGGGCTGGAGAGATGGCCTAGCGGTTAAGAGCACCGACTGCTCTTGCAGAGGACCAGGGTTCGATCCCCAGCACCCACATGGCAGCTGAGAACCGTCGGTAACTCCGATTTCAGGAGAACTCCAGTTCCAGGGGAATCGACGCCCTCTTCTGACCTCCGCGGCACTGCACGACACAGGTGCACAAACCTACATGCAGACAGTACATTCATACACATAAAATAAATAAATAAAGCCGGGCGTGGTAGTGCACCTAGCACTTGGGAGGCAGAGGCAGGCAGATCTTTATGAGTTCAAGGCCAGCCTGGTCCACGGAGTGAGTTCCATGACAGCTGGGGCTATAGGGAGACCCTGTCTCAAAAAGACCAAATAAATAAATAAATAAATAAATAAATAAATAAATAAATAAATAAATAAATATAAAAATAAAAAATCTTAGTTACCTAAGTTTTGTCAAAAAGTCCAATATGTAATAAAATGGCATCTAATATAAAAAACTACCAGAGTCGGGGAATGGCTCAGTCAGGAAGACACTTGCTTTGCAATAGTGAAATTCAATCCCCAGAAAGCCAAGTTTGATTGCATGTGTGTAATCCCAGCATTAGGGAAAGAAAGACAGGTAGATCTCTGGGGGTCCCTAGCCAGCTAGCCTAGCCAATTCTGTGAGTTCCAGGCAAGTGAGAGACCCTATGTCAAAAACTAAAGTGGACGGAACCCGAGGAATAACAGCTGAGGTTAATCTTTGGCCTCTACTTGCACACACACACACACACACACACACACACACACACTAAAGTACAGAAATCACATTTTGCCTCTTAGCTCCAGAAAATGCCACCAAAATACCCATTAAAAAGATGAGTCAAATTGCTGGGCATGGTGGCAAATGCCTTTAATCCTAGCACTCAGGAGGCAGAGGCAGGCGGATCTTTGTGAGTTCAAGTCCAGCCTGGTCTACAGAGTGAGTTCCAGGTCAGCTGGGGCTATAAGGAGACCCTGTCTTGAAAAGACCAAAGGAAAAAAAAAAAAAAAGACGAGTCAAATCCCAGCCAGATTTTCTTATTAACAGGACAGGAGCATGGCTGCTTGCTAAAACTGCCCACCTGGGTACCCCAGACAGCCCACTGCATTTGTTCAACTACTCAGCATTGGTTGAGCACCTACTGTGTACAAGATTCTGTACCAACAAGGAGCTGGGCACGCAAAAATTGAAGAAAAAAAATAAAAATCCCTCTTTCCATCCAAATAGTTGTGTATCCTATGGACAAACGGAATGAAACTGAACAGCCAAGTGAACACAGCAACATGCTGATGCCTGATACAAACCCAAGCCCAGGAGGGAGCTGCTGACTCTACTGAGGAAGATCTCATCCAGGTAGGGGCAGGGAAACTAAGTCTTCAGGGGTGAGCTGTCTTGGTTGAAAGAGGGAGGGTAGATCACTCTAAGCAAGAAGAGCCCTGGAGAACAAGGAAGTTAGGAAGAAGTGGAAAAGACAGGAAAGGGTGAAAGTACTACAACAGATATGGCATTAAGCAATTGTCATAAAAGACATAAGCCTGGATTGAGGCATAGGACATGAGTAGATAGGGCCTGACATCAACAAGGGCTCAAGTTTGGGAGCAATTCCTAACCTCTGGCTGCTCTGTAAACTCTGGTCCTTAGTGTGACCCTTCCTTGGGAAGCAAGGGAACCCCAGAACCACCCTAGGCACTCATACCAAGAGGAAAATGAATCTCCTCAGGGTGCTAGCCCCAAAAGAAGGAACTGCTAGGATTCATATTGAGACATGCACTCAATAAACAGAAGCCTACAGTGGTCCAATTATTACCAAAAATTATTTTCTGTCTAAACAAATATTAAACTTTAAGAGTACTTGCATTTTATAATTTTTAAACTACCTAATCTTCACACTCTAGAATGCTTTTTATTTTATTTTATTTTGTTTATTTATTTTTTATTTATTTATTTATTTATTTATTTTTGTCTTTTCGAGACAGGGTCTCCCTGTAGCCCCAGCTGTCCTGGAATTCGCTCTGTAGACCAGGCTGGCTTTGAACTCACAAAGATTGGCGCCTGCCTCTGCCTCCCAAATGCTAGGATTAAAGGCGTGCGCCACCACGCCCGGCTTAGAATGCTTTTTATAGCATGAATATTTCCCAACCTAAGCTGAAGATGAAAAGAAGTTTCAGCAACCGCAGCTTCAGCAGCTCTTCGCTAAAACAGAGCCTGCACGTGAATGTGGTAATAGCCAAAACTGGTGAAATAATGAGAAGGATCTGGGAGGTTCCTGGCCCAAACCCCACACGCCCCCTCACGTCTGGTCCTCAGGAGAAAACAGCTCTGGCCCGCTGGCTGGCTCGGCTCTTCCAGTGTCCTTTCTCACTAGCCCTGGAGGTTGTTTTCAAAGTTAAGGCTCTCAAGGTTTGCTTTCCTTTGTCTTATTTTGTTTGTAATCAAATTTAATTTTTATCTTTTTAGAAGTATGGAAGCTGCCTAGAAAACATCAGAAAATGAACTCCCTCATACTGAGTTATTGCTAAAGAAAACGCTCATGCTTTCTAGACTGGGACACAGCAGAATTTATTGTTCTGAGCCTAGGACAACCCTCAGAGAATTAAGCTGAATGAAGAGTGGACAGCTGCTGGATACTCCTGTCTCCTAGGCTTATTTGGGTCACAAAATTCATCCTCCCTGACCACGCTGACATGGCCTCAGATAGACAGGAGTTGCTTCCCACACATCACCTCAAGAGGCTCCCTCCTCCCTACTTTTCTACATAGTTCTCAGAGTAGCCCAGCACAGGACTTGCTATAAAAACTGCAAGAGGCTGGGCATGGTGGCACATGCCTTTAATCTTAGCACTTGGAAGGAAGAGGCAGGCAGCTCTTTGTGAGTTCCAGGACAGCTGGGGCTACAGGGAGACCCTGTCTCAAAAAGACAAAAAAAAAACAAAAAAAAAAAAAAAAAAACTGCAAGAGGCATACTAATACAGCACTGAAAAGCCAGGCTCCTCCAGAAAACCAGGAGAAAAAAACATTCACTTGAATAATTCCAGGCTACAGAGAGAACTAGGATGTGCAGAAAGGCTCTAACCTGAATGATTCACAATGGCAGGCCTGGCTCTGGGCTTGACAGCCTTCTGAAAGAACTCCTTTGACTCTCAAGGAGAATCATACAGAAATTAAAGTTACAGAAATGTTTTTATGTTGTTGGGACTTAGTTTTCATAGAAACTTTTTGTGTTTGTAGAAAACTATTACCGGCGGAGGGGTTTTTTTGTTTTCGTGAGAGACATTGATTCCAGTCAGCATGCAGTAGGACCATCTTACGGGCTGATGCCCGCTTATCCTGCGTCGGGGCAGAGACAGGTATTTGTGATGTTCCAGTCAGCTGTCTCAGAGTCACTAGTTACAAGCCAGTCTTAGGCCGGGCGTCGAGTGGCACACCTGTCCAAAATTCTTAATCTAGCACTCGGGAGGAAGAGCCAGGCTGCGTCTTTGTGAATGTGAGTTCAAGTCCAGCTTGGTCCTACAGGTAAGTTCCAGGCCCAGCTGGGGCTCACATGGGAGTACCCTGTCTCAAATAAAAATCTTTAAATCCTAGCACTCGGGAGGCAGGCCAGGGCTTTGATCTTTGTGATGTGAGTTTCAAGTCCAGCTTGGTCTACCGAGTAAAGTTCCAGGCCAGCTGGGCTACAATGGAGACCCTGTTCAAAAAAAAATCTTTGAATCCTAGCACTATCGGGAGCGCAGAGGCCCAGGCTGATCTTTCGGTGATGGGAGTTCAAGTCCAGCTTGGTCCACAGAGTAAATGTTCCAGGGCCAGCTGGGGCTACAATGGAGACCCTGTCTTCAAAAAAAAAAAAAAAAAAAAAAAAAAGAAAAGAAAAGAAAAAAGAAAACTATTACCAATAGAACACAATTTAAATAGTTTAAGAAATAAATTTATACTGGGACACATACACAAGCACAAATCCTATAATGATATGCTAATAACAGAAAATATAGTATAATTACCAGCAAATTACCATGCATAATTACAGGATTATTATTAACACTATACTTAATAAACCCTGATACAGAAACAATTACTGTGAACCAAAATTAAAGTCAGAGATTGAATAAAGAACATAAGGTTAGCTTCACAATTAACTCTAAATGTCCATTGGCACTGGTAATATTCTCTTCCTTCCTTGGACATCAAAACCTGCACCCATCCCCACTCAGAAGATCCAAAATCTGTGAGGTGTGTTATTCTGCAACATCTGAGCTATAAGCATCGAAGAATTCTTACTTCTGTCCAGGAGAAAAATTCTATGTGAATGTGCCATAAATCATGAACTAACTGTGGCTTTATTTTTATGACACTAATTGTTGTAGAATCTTGTCTCAGCCTCCCCTCTTTGAAAGGTAACAAACAGAAAAACACTCAGACTCAGAACTGCAACTATTCACTACTTGAATAGATTTGCTCTCTAGTCCAGTTCATTTTCTGACTCATGATTCATTTCCAATATTCTTCCATGGCTCACACTTTAAACTAGGTAACTTTACAGTACAAATGAGTCTTGGGAAGCTGCCAAGCTGATCTGTGTGGGCAGGTCCTCCAAATGAGCATGCCCTGGACTGAACTCAGTACTTGGCCCATACCCACTCCCCTAGGACCAAGCCACACTGCTCCTCCTGTTCCCTTCCCAAGGGGCAGTCACCACCCAGATGGCAAAGCTGTATTATCCTTTCATGGCCCTCTTCTTTATCCTCAACTACCAAGCAGTTATCAGGGGCTGGTTCATTGTTTCCTCTTTTGCAGATCTTGACTCCCGAGTCCTTTTCCTTGCCCGTCACTGTGCCCTCCCCCGAGCTGACAATCTCTTTTCCCTACCGTGTACCCTTCCCACAAACTGACCCAGAATTCAATCTCAAAAATATGTGTCACCTCATTATAATCCTGACAGACACTGCTTATCCAAAGCCTCTGAAATCAAGCCCTGTAACTTTTTTTTTTTTTGGTCTTTTGAGACAGGGTCTCCCTGCAGCCCCACCTGTCCTAGAACTCACTATGTAGATCAGGCTGGCCTTGAACTCACAGATATATGCCTGCCTCTACCTTCTGAGTGCTGGGATTATAGGCATGTGTCACCACACCCAGCAGCAGCTTATAACGCTTAAAGAGAAGAATTATGTCACATAGTAGTAATGTAGAGGGAGAATTTCTATTACTTTTGACTCTAAAATCTACTTTGTTTGAAACAAGAAGAATCTTGACATAAAGGGAACAAACACATACATACTCACAAACCCATACACACATATAAATACACACATATACACATACATGAACACACAATCTCTTCCCAACAAAACTATAAAGCAAGACTTTAAGGAGCCATGACAATGTTGAAGCAGCAGAAGGCAAGAGGCTTGGCAAAGAGACCTCTGTAAAGATACTGGGCCAGGTACTGGCAAAGCACTGAAATAGCATTTTTCCAATGTTCTACCTGCAGCTCTGAGGTTTGCCACCAGGACTTAAGTGGCAACAGTCACCAGACTCCTATACCAGGGGTGAGCAGGTCTGTGGGTCCCTGCACTTGCTCAGCCAGCACCTTCACGGTGAGTGCTCCACAGAAGCAGCCTAACCCAAGGATCCTCTTAGAACTGGACACCAGCAAGCTGCATTTGTGTGTATGTCTCTGTCACTCTAACATCCCAAAGAATCTCCTTGAAAAGCTAACCTTTCACCAAGGTTCGATCCCCAGCACCCATATGGCGGCCGAGAACCGTCTGAAACTCCAATTCCAGGAGAACTCCAGTTGCAGGGAATCCGAGACCTTCTTCTGACCTCCGCGGCATTGCACAACACGGGTGCACAGACTTGCATGCAGACAGTACATTCATACACATACAGAAATAAATAAAATAAAATAAAAATTAAAAAAAAAAAAAGAACACAGGAGGTGGGGAAGAACAGTAACAGTAGCTATTAGTAAGGTACAGTCCATTCCTTCCAACCTACCCTCTGCCAGTACATTGAGTTTCGTTCACACATTTACTCATTCATTCATTCATTCGATGTTTTCCAAACACTCAGTATGTCTTGTGTCCTGTGCTAAGCTCAGAGCAGAGTAAGGAACAAAACGGATAAGTCTCACTGTCATGGAGTTATACCTTCTAGAAAGACAAAACGTTAGAAATACAAAGGTATGCCAGGCGTGGTGGCGCACACCTTTAATCCCACCACTCAGGAGGCAGAGGCAGGTGGAACTCTTGTGAGTTCAAGGCCAACCTGGTCTACATAGAGAGTTCCAGGAAAGCTGGGACAGCAGGGAGACCCTGTCTCAAAAAAAAAAAAAAAAATTAAATACAAAGGTGCATGGATAAATAATATGTCAATGGTCTGAAGTAAAATAAAAGTAACGGAGACAGAGAGTGATGAGAGTTTATAGGGTATGGGTCTTGCTGTATGATTTGAAAGAAATGAGGGACTAAGCTGCCTAAGTATTCATCCAAAAAGAATTTCAGGCAGGACAGGGAGAACGGCTGCAGAGAGGATCATGGGAAACCACTTGAGCCGCAGGAAACTAGAAGGAGCAGACATAGCCCAAGCACTCAGCTACCTCCTCGCCTTTGCCCCGGCCTTGGGACCCTGCTCTTACTCATGAAACCACAAACAGAACTCCTGGGGTTCCTTCTTGCTGAAACACCCAGGACCTGGCCAGCACAGAGGACTAGACTTGTAGACTTGGGAGATGAGGGGTGGCCTCAAAGGAACACCGACAACAGTCCAAGGGAGTAAAGTGCATGTGAGGAAAGGAAAGAGCATTCTCCCACCACCATAACAGAATACAAGAGGCAGTGCCTGTCTCTGAGCATAAGCTCAGGGGGCATGCTGGGAAAGGAAACACCTATGGGAGGTAGAAGGTCTGTGGAACTTGGCCACTGGTGGGCCTGGGAATGGAGATGGAGAGACAGAGGCAGGGGTGGGGGCTCTTACCCACAAAGAGGGGTGGAAACACACTCAGGCCCACACACAAAATTGCGTCATGTATAATTTGGAGTTTATGGATCCTCTAATCCCTAGACATTAAAGGCTGCCAATTAAGAACTTTAGGTAGGCTGACATGGTGCCATAACCCTTTAATCCCAGCACTCAAGAGGTAGAGACAGGTGGATCTCTGTGAGTTCAAGGCCAGCCTAGACTACATAGTGAGCTCCAGGCCAACCAACACTACATAATGAGGACCTAGCTTTTAAAAAAAAAAAAAAAAAAAGGAACTTTGGGGCTGGAGAGATGGCTCAATAGTTAAAAGCAGTGACTGTTCTTGCAAAGGACCAGAGCTCAATTCCCAACATCCACATGGCAGCTAACAACCAGTTGGTTGTAACTCCAGGTCCAGGAGATCCAATGCCCTCTTCTGACCTCTGTGAGCATTGCACGACACGGGTACCTTACACATGTGCAAGCAACACACTCATACAGGTAAAATAAAAATTAATTTAAAAAAAGGGACTTTTAGCTCAGCTGGTAAGAGTGCTTGCCACCAAGGCTGCTGACTGGGGTTCAATCTCAGGAACCCACATGGTATGGGGAAAGACTCCCACAGGTTCCCTTCCCTCCACATGTATGGCACGGCACAGGCATGCCCACACACATACAAATGTAAAATATTTTAATGTAAAATCTAAAAAACAGAACTTTATCAAGTTGGAGAGAGGGCTCAGCAGTTAAGAGCACTGGCTTTTCTTGCAGAAGACCCAAGCTCAATTCTCAACACCCACATTGTGGCTAACAACCATCTGTAACTCCAGTTCCAAGGGAATCTGACATCCTCTTCTGACCTGCAAGGGCATTGCATGATACAGGCACACTTAGAGACATACAGACATAAAATAAAAAATAATAAATAAAATACTTTTTTAAAAAGTTTAGCAAAAAAGGCCCAATCTCAGTATCTAATTCAGCCTTTAAAGTCATTGGCTGAAGGGCTCAGCTGAACTTAATGACCACAGATATTGGTAGAGATTTAGAAACAGCAATTAAAAAAATAGATAAATAAAAAAGAAACAGCGATTTTTGAGCCATAGCTTTAACTTCCAGTTGCATATTTTTTCCTTGAACAATTTTCCAAGCCAATGTTAGAAACAAAGATCTTATTCAGAAAACCAGATGTTCCTGTTGAAACTAGGGCTGATTTTGTCTCCATCTCGGGCTGAGAGCATGTAGACCAGGTTCCTATAAAGCCACTTGCTAAACACCATCCTCTCAAAGACAAAGCACATGTACATGTATTGCATGCATGTGCTCATGTATGTGTGTGTGTGCCTATGCACTCCAGCATGTATATTGTGGTGTTCTCTGAGGAAGCAGACAGGAGACGATAAGCAAGAGAAGAGTTGTCTGAAGGACTAGAGAGCTGAGAAATTACTCTGGTCTCAGAAGACTAAACCCCGCTAACAGTATCAAAGTTGAACTAACAAGCTTTCCAGTAAAAGGCTTTTATTATTTGCCTTATTTGAGCCTAGCCCATATTTCTATTTAATTGTGCCTCTCATTTTCTTGGGTAATAATTATAAGACTAACTTTTTAAATAAAATAAAATTGCTCTTCTGCTCTATGTAGACTACTTACAGAACGGGTTAAGGCAAGTTCTCCCAACTGCCCATCCCGTCAGTCTTGGGGGTTCAGAGAACTGACCTAGGTTAGGAAGATGGATCATACTCCAGCACTTGCACTAATCACTGAGGACAAATCACCAGAAGTAAAAGCTTCCCTCTGTCTATTTTCTTTATTAGATTACCATTTGACGTGTGAATGTATGAGTGTGTGTGTGTGTGTGTGTGTGTGTGTGTGTGTGTGTGTGCCATTTTGCAAGGCCGGGCTTGGTGGCACACGCCTTTAATCCTAGCACTTGGGAGGCAGAGGCAGGTGGATCTTTGTGAGTTCAAGGCCAGCCTGGTCTACAGAGTGAGTTCCAGGACAGCTGGGGCTACAGGGAGACCCTGTCTCAAAAAGACCAAAAAAAAAAAAAGAAAAGAAAAAAAAAAGAAAACCATTTTGCAGGATAAGTCAAAATTAGTTGGTCTATAAAACCCCTCATTGCAACTGTGTAAGAAATGAAAATGAACACATCTTTTGACTGGCTCCATAACACCTTCTGATACCCAGGGGATGGATGTCTTCCCTCTACTTACACTCCCTGAAACTGAAGTCTATTGGTCTGAAAATGGAGTAACAGTAAATATGGGGAAAGATATTTTTCTGGAAGCAGTATGTTACTAAACACATGTATTACTACCCATATTTTAAAGAATTTTCTAGAGATCCACTCTCCAATTTCTCCTACCCTACTCTGTATCTAGGGGCTGCCTGGCCTTGAGTTCAATCCAGCTAGAGAGAAGCCCTGGCAAGGGGCTAGGAGGCAGGAAACCAATGACACTTCTCCTTCCCTCGGCACTCAGCGTGTCGTAGGCAGCCATTCCTTGGGGCTCTACCTCCCAGAGGAAAGCTGCTTCCTCTGTGGTCCCAGCACCTGCTGGGCAGCCCCCCTAACACCCACTTCCTCTCCCTTTGATTTTTTTAGCCCCACAGGCACTAGTTGGGCTGCCTTGCTATATTCCATCCTTTCCAACCATGGCAACGCACTGCTTGACTAGTTGGCGTGGTGCCTGTCTTTCTGTCTAGACCCTGGGTGATGGTGCTGCCCTTGAGCCTCCTGGTCTTGAGAGAACAAGAGTCAATGGACTTGGAAGAGTCATTCCTTCTTGACTGACAGCCAAGGTCCCTCAGACATTTTCCTGGCCACCTACTTGTATGTGGGAATGAAAAGAATGTGGACAGAACTGGAAACTAGAGTTTGCTATAGAGTTGGCTGAACTTTGCCAAGGATTTTGAGTCTTGTAGGCCTGAGTTTATTCATGTTATGAGGGCAAGAGCTTGTCTGACCTGTTCACTGCCTGTTTGGCTCAACAAGGGCATGGAAATGTTTTAGAAGCTAAAGTGGTTGCTCTGAATCTAACAAATGGCTGATATTCTATGAGATGCAGTTGATTCTGAAGGAAGGGAAAATGGTTCATTCTCAGCCCAGCCTGATTTATGCTAAATATACTATCCCCAAAAAAGCACCCAGACCAGTAATCTGGTATAGCAAAGAGCTGCATAGGTCTGTTCTGTAATCCCTGCACTATGCTGGGCATCAGGACAGAATGCCAGCTTATCAAAGGCCTGGGCGCCAGTCAACTTACCAATGTCAAGGACCCTCTGCTTCGCCGTGTGCTGCCGGGAGTGCCAGTATTTCCAGTATTTCAGCTGCTCGTCTCGGTTTTTGTCTTCACTGAAGACCACCATCACCACACTCTGCAGAGGAGACAAGGTGGGGATTACTCTCCACTCAGAGTCCGCTACCTCGGTCTCCAGCTCTCACAGATGTATCAAGCCTACATTTCTGGAATGTAGGTTTTCCTTGTTTAAAAGTCCATGGGGGGGGTGGAGAGATGGCCTAGCGGTTAAGAGTGCTGACCGCCCTTGCAGAGGACCCGGGTTCGATCCCCAGCACCCACATAGCAGCTGAGAACTGTCTTTGACTCCAGTTCCAGGGGAATCCGACATCCTCTTCTGACCTCCAGGGCATTGCACGACATGGGTGCACAGACCTGCATGCAGACAGTACATTCATACACATAAAAAATAAATAAATAAAATTAAAAAAAAAAAGTCCACTAATGCCTCCAGGTTACCACAACCCTCGGATGCCAGGACACGTATTGCATTTGTTTTCTGAAATTGATGCCTTAAATAACTCCATGCAGAGTGTCCTCATAGGATGTACACACATACTATAAATGTAACATAATTTTAAAGAAATAGATCATTGTCAACAAATCTGATCTGAAAATCAACTTCAGAGAGCAATTATCACAAAATGTAGGTTAGCAAGAATCGAACAACAAATTTGCTCCAATATTTTACCACACCTAAGCCTTTGAATCTCTTCCTTCAGCTGAATAGACATTCCTGGCATTATTAGTTCACATACCATGACTCATTTTTATTTTGTTCCATATTTCAAGAAACCAAATAGACTAACTAAATTCCTAGTCAACAGCATTAATTATAAGCCCCGGGTTTCATGAATCTGAATGAACTCAGCATGAAATAATTTCAAGATCAACCCATAATCATGCTATGCATATTAAGATCCATTAACACTTCCACACACATTCCTAAATACACTTTTTCCTGTGACTTAGAAAAATAATGGTTCCCCCTTGTCAGACACTTCTACTGGTTGCATAAAAGGGCCAAAACCGAGCTTCTTTGAATAAGAGGTACATTAATAACTGGTATGCTAAAATAATAGAGGGTGTCACAAATTATAAAGCAATGACTATGAGAAAATAGTCCCAATTTATCCCTAAGAGCAGCTATAGACCCATCTCACGTGTAAATAGACGATATAGATTAAGCATTCTATAATTCTTCTAAATAAATAGAAAATATTGATACTACCTCCCAGGCATGTCCCCTTTAAGTTCTCCAATACGCCAATTTACTCAGTGAGCTGCGTACGGCATAGTTGATCACGAATATTCTAAAGTTTCAAATTAGATTACGTTGTTGGAGTGAGCTTCAGGATAGTAAGGTACTGCCACTAATTGACAGCGACGCAAACAATGAACTGTTGGGTGCATGGCTTCATTTACATTGCTACTGCTGGTTACTTAGGGCCTTTAAACGTATCAGGTTGGCCTTTGATTGTTTTCTCCCTTAAGCAATTTAGGCAGACTTTTATTCTACTATAAATATGTAGACCTTTATATTCAGAGGCAGGGGATGTCTAAGTCGGGTTCAAGTTCCGTCTAATGGCTTTCAAGTCGCTGTGTCTGAAGATGTTCAATGTTCTCCTGATCAGTATAATACAGTTTTACGCTTCATCATTAATTTTAGTGAGAAGATCAAACGAGAAGGTGGGCAATGGTTTTGTCGTAATGTATTTATGGAGGTCTCTGGAACAGAACAGTTGCCAAAAAAGCATATTGCATTTATCATTTCTGAACCACTAGGAGTTATTCCTTCTTAAATCAAGCTTCGACACTAGCTAATATGTACATTATAATAGCAAATATTGAATGTTGTTGTATTTTTTCAATAAAGTTATGAACTAAATGGTTCACTACTCTATGAAAATTTTCACACCAAGTCATGCGTTGGATTCTTTGTTTTCTTGAGTTAAGGCCTCTCCTTTGTAGAACTAGCTGCGCCTTTGATTCTACAGAAATCACGTACCTCTGCCCTGAAGTGCTGGATTAATGGTGTATGCCACTAGACCCAGCTTAATGATTCATTTTGAACAAATAGTAACGGATTAGATCCCCAGTAAATATAAAACCTGCTATTAAACAAACTTTACAACTCAAGAAAAAGAAAAAAAAAGAAATCTGTACTCTTTTCTATCCATTTATAGTGGAATTTCACAACTTTAATTTATCATTTTCTTTGAAAAAATCAGCCTGGTGTTTTGGTGCGTGCCTTTATTCCTAGCACTTGAGGCAGAGGGAGGTGATATCTTGTGAGTTTAAGGCCAGCCTGGTTAATGAGTGAATTCCAGGCCACTGGGCTACAGGAGACCCTGTCTCAAAAAAAGAAAAATAAAAAAAAAATAATAAATATAATAATGTTTTTCTTTAAAATAATAATAATTTTTGAAATTTTAACAATATTTTGTTTGCGGTCAGTTGGTCCCCAGTTGTATTGACATTCATTGAGCTATTTATTTATTTATTTATTTATTTACTTATTCATTCCGGATTTGTACTTTTTTTTATTTTTTTGAGATGAGGGTCTCCCTGGCCTGGAGCTTACTTGTGGGCCAGGCGGCCTTGAAACTCATGAGATCACCCTACCATCTGCTTCTGAGTGCTGGGATTATACGGCACTTGGCTCGCACACATACGAGTGCTCTCAGAAGTCTCTAATGATTTATTATAATAGCAGCTATAATTGTGATTGTAGAGTATTATTTGCAGTTTTAATTCAAGAGTCTTAATAAGTCGAATTTGTTTCAAGAGTAGTGTCTTTTTGAACTTCAAAAAGACTTTTATTTAAAAAGTTCATTTTATGAAAGGTTTCTTGTAAATGATCCTAGAAGGTTGTGTCGGGTAAATGAATCTTCCTTCATATCCCAAAAGTGCAGTTTTCTTGATTGTACCTCTTCATTAACTCTTCAGTTTTTTGAATATAATTCTTCAAGTGTGTCACAGTAAAATCTGCTGTTAGACCTACTTACACTTCTATTCACGTGATGTTTATGTTACCTTTGGCTGGACTGGGGAATTTCCAGTGTTTTTACTTTTAGGCCAAACTTTCCAACATATACTGTACTTTCTAATAATCCATTATTTCATATAAACCCACAGGTTGGCAATTTGTGGACAATTTAGAAAACATAAACACAATTTAGAAAACATAAAACGACATATAGTTTGGGTGGCTGTGGGTAGTGCAGCTGTAAAGGCTGAGTTAGAAAACGTGCGAAAACAAACCAACGAAACAAATACTAGAAGCACATTTCGCATAATGTATGTATAAAATGGAGGTAATAATAAGACGTTGCTTGTATGAAGGAGTCTTGAGGATCATGCTTGTAATGTGTATCATAATGCTAAAATAATTTTAGTTAAAGCACAGCTATTTTTATAGATTAATGAGATGTATGACAAACAATTATTATAAATCTTTTTAAAATTATTTTTATTATTTTTTTATGATTTAATTTGTTTTTATTATTAAATTGGAATATGTTAAATCATATTTATATAGTAATGAGAAGTTAGTAAACAGATATTTAGTTGTATGTCTAACAAGCTATTATCTTTTTGCCATTACAATCATGATTACTTGAAATAAATTGATAGGCTTTCTAGCATGGATTCCTTACATTTTAAAATTTTACAGTTTTAAAATCAAACTATATTTGTACAAAATAATGGATTTGCTTTATCGTTCAATTATGTCATTCCTTTTGTTTCTTCCTTCTGTTCGCTTCTAGCATTTTGATCTGAGTATTACACTATAGCACGCATCATATCATATCATTCCTCTCCCACCCGACCTCCGCACTAAAAAATCTTAGAAACCACTATTGGTGGATCATTATCGTTACATCTCAGTGATCCACAGTTCTGCTCTACTTGCACTTACAACCATAGTACACTCCCTTAAATGAAGCAACAGACCTGATTTACTAATGATCCTAGACTGAACTCTCTTAACGCTTTATCTAATCTCTGGCTCTTTCTATGTAACAGCACGCACATAGTCTATCTGTATCAAACTGAATGTCTCTATCAGACAGAGTTAATGCCCTATGAAGGGGAAGAAACATCTCAGATGTGATCAGTGTCAGCTGTGAGCCTCTGTGCTGCTAGACACCTAGGATTCTTATGGTGACCAGAAACTTATAATCACAATGTGTAATACCTTATTTTCAAACTAGGTATAAAAGTAGATAACACACTGATATAAACCAAGTGGATGTCTTTTGTACAACTTTACAAATTCATATTCCCCTCTTTCTTTGAAATACTTCCTCTATTATAGACTATAATTCCTTTTTTTGCTTCTTTATTAATCAGAAAATAAATATTTGTGTGCAGATTCTTGATAAACTCTTCTATATAATTTTTAAATTTCTTTGCTAAACCAGATACTAAAATCTTTATTTCCAAGACAATATTCCTGTTGTGATGAAATCCATGCTAGAGTGTATGTGACATGGATGCTCACTGTAGATTCAGCATGGCTATTTCTGATTTCTTAAATCTCATACATAAAATGTACTACCTTTTATCTGCTCTTAGGCTTGGTGATAAAAACTCAAAATCACAAATTACCAAACATCCACAAGTGTGCTTAACCCTTACGTATATGGAAAAGCTTAGTGAAGGTTTAATTAAAACATGAAAATTTCACAGGCGTTACAGTGCTATTTTATTAACATATATGTGAGACGTTAAAAAATATAAACATAGCTTGGAAGTGATGCTTTCTAATGGATGGCGCTGCACCTTTGCAATGCATCAATCAATGACATCAAGATAATTTGGTGAGAAAATCTTTTACAGTTTCTCTTTTAAATGAGAGATATGAGCATAACTATTTTTAGACTCCAAAAATTCCCAAAAAGTTGTGTTAAAGAAATATAATTGAGTTACCTATGTTGAATGTCTCTGGAGAGATTTACCATGAAAAGTCATGGATTGAGTTCAAGGAGCAAAGCTGATCACATGTATCCCTATTTTTCCCTGAATAAATGAGTCTGCGGCAGCTCATAATCTGCTTGGTTTTCACCAGACTCCTGGTGTCTGTGGGTTGACTCCATCGGCTTTCACCCCGATTCTTCAGTCCTGACCTGACCTTCTCCAGTTGGACAGGAGGGCGTTGCAACAGACCCAGAGAGAGAGGTTTATAGGAAACAGAAAACAGGTGATTTTGAGGGTGAAATTGGTAAAAAGGGGGTATTTAATTAGGAGGGTAAGAAGGAGGGTTATACAAGGAATCACGGAGGAAGGGAAGTTAAGGAGCTCAAGACAGGGGTGTGGGCGTAGGAGACAGACATCATACATTTTCAACACAAACACTCATACAATTAAAATAAAATTAAATTTTAAAAAAATGTCACGTTTAGCTCAGCTGTAATATTTGCTTGCCACCAAGGCTGCTGACTGGGGTTCAATCTCAGGAACCCGCACATGTATGGGGAAAGACTCCCAAAGGTGCCCTTCCCTCAAAAATTTATGGCACGGCACAGGCATGCCCGAACACATACAATTTAAAATATTTTATTAAAATCTAAAACAGAACTTTATCAAGTTGGAGAGAGGATCACAGTTAAGAGCACTGGCTTTTCCTTCAGAGGACCCAAGCTGCGACAATGCTCAACACCACATTGGGTCTTAACACCATCTGTAACTCAGTTCCAAGGGAATCTGACATCCTCTTCTGACCTGCATTGGCATTGCATGATACGGAGGCACACTTAGGAGCATAAACATAATAAAGATAATAATAAAATACTTTTTTAAAAGTTTAGCAAAAAAGGCCCAATCTCAGTATCTAATTCAGCCTTTAAAGTCATTGGCTGAAGGGCTCAGCTGAACTTAATGACCACAGATATTGGTAGAGATTAGAAACAGAAAATTAAAAAAATGATATAAAAAATAAACAGCGATTTTTGAGCCATAGCTTTAACTTCCAGTTGCATATTTTTTCCTTGAACAATTTTCCAAGCCAATGTTAGAAACAAAGATCTTATTCAGAAAACCAGATGTTCCTGTTGAAACTAGGGCTGATTTTGTCTCCATCTCGGGCTGAGAGCATGTAGACCAGGTTCCTATAAGCCAACTGCTAACACCATCCTCTCAAGACAAAGCACATGTACAGTATTCAATGCATGGGCTCATGGATGTGTGTGTGTGCCTATGCACTCCAGCATGTATATTGTGGTGTTCTCTGAGGAAGCAGACAGGAGACGATAAGCAAGAGAAGAGTTGTCTGAAGGACTAGAGAGCTGAGAAATTACTCTGGTCTCAGAAGACTAAACCCCGCTAACAGTATCAAAGTTGAACTAACAAGCTTTCCAGTAAAAGGCTTTTATTATTTGCCTTATTTGAGCCTAGCCCATATTTCTATTTAATTGTGCCTCTCATTTTCCTTGGGTAATAAGTATAAGACTAACTTGTTAAATAAAATAAAATTGCTCTTCTGCTCTATGTAGACTACTTACAGAACGGGTTAAGGCAAGTTCTCCCAACTGCCCATCCCGTCAGTCTTGGGGGTTCAGAGAACTGACCTAGGTTAGGAAGATGGATCATACTCCAGCACTTGCACTAATCACTGAGGACAAATCACCAGAGTAAAAGCTTCCCTCTGTCCTATTTCTTTTATTAGATTACCATTGGAGTTGAAGGTTGAGTGTGTGTGTGTTGTGTGTGTGTGTGGTGTGTGTGGTGCATTTTGCAAGGCCTGGCTTGGTGGCACACAAGCCTTTATCCGACACTGGGAGGCAGAGGCATGTGGAATCTTTGTTGAGTTCAGGCCAGCCTGGTCTACAGAGTGATTCCAGACAAGCGGGGCTACAGGGAGACCCTGGTCTCAAAAAGACAAAAAAAAAAAAAAAAGAAAAGAAAAAAAAAAGAAAACCATTTTTTGCATGGATAAGTCAAAATTTGTTGGTCTTAAAACCCCTCATTGGCAATGGAAGAAAATTGAAAAAAACAACAAAATCTTTTGCCGGCTCCATCACCTCCTCTGATAGCCCAGGGGTGGATGTCTTCCCTCTCTACACTCCCGCTGAACCTGCGTCTCATTGGTCTGAAAAGCCGGGTAACACGTAATGGGGACGTTGTTTTCTGGACCGCACGTATGTTCCTACCACTGTATTCACTACCTCCAACTATTTTAAGACTTTTCTAGAGATCCACTCTCCAATATCTCCTACCGCTCCCACTCTGTATGCTAGGGGCTTGTGCCTGGCCTTGAGTTCAATCCAGCTAGAGAGAAGCCCTGGCAAGGGGCTAGGAGGCAGGAAACCAATGACACTTCTCCTTCCCTCGGCACTCAGCGTGTCGTAGGCAGCCATTCCTTGGGGCTCTACCTCCCAGAGGAAAGCTGCTTCCTCTGTGGTCCCAGCACCTGCTGGGCAGCCCCCCTAACACCCACTTCCTCTCCCTTTGATTTTTTTAGCCCCACAGGCACTAGTTGGGCTGCCTTGCTATATTCCATCCTTTCCAACCATGGCAACGCACTGCTTGACTAGTTGGCGTGGTGCCTGTCTTTCTGTCTAGACCCTGGGTAATGGTGCTGCCCTTGAGCCTCCTGGTCTTGAGAGAACAAGAGTCAATGGACTTGGAAGAGTCATTCCTTCTTGACTGACAGCCAAGGTCCCTCAGACATTTTCCTGGCCACCTACTTGTATGTGGGAATGAAAAGAATGTGGACAGAACTGGAAGACTAGAGTTTGCTATAGAGTTGGCTGAACTTTGCCAAGGATTTTGAGTCTTGTAGGCCACTGAGTTTATTCATGTTATGAGGGCAAGACTTGTCTGACTTCTGTTCACTGCCGTTTGGCTCAACCAGGGCATGGAAATTGTTTTAAGAAGCTAGTGGTTGCTCGCGAACAACAAATGGCTGATTTCTATGAGTGCAAGTTGATTCTGAGGAAGGGAAAATGTGTTCATTCTGCGCAGCCCAGCCTGATTTATGCTAAATATACTGATTCACCCAAAAAGCACCCAGACCAGTATCTGGTATAGCAAAGGCTGCATAGGTACTGTTCTGTAAGCCCTGACTATGCTGCGCACAGGACAGAATGCCAGCTTATCAAAAGGCCTGGGCGCCAGTCAACTTACCAATGTCAAGGACCCTCTGCTTCGCCGTGTGCTGCCGGGAGTGCCAGTATTTCCAGTATTTCAGCTGCTCGTCTCGGTTTTTGTCTTCACTGAAGACCACCATCACCACACTCTGCAGAGGAGACAAGGTGGGGATTACTCTCCACTCAGAGTCCGCTACCTCGGTCTCCAGCTCTCACAGATGTATCAAGCCTACATTTCTGGAATGTAGGTTTTCCTTGTTTAAAAGTGCCATGGGGGGGGGGGGGTGGAAGATGGCCTAGCGTAAGAGTGCCGACCGCCCTTCAGGGACCGGGTTCGATCCCCAGCACCCACATAGGCAAGCTGAGAACTGTCTTGTGACTCCAGTTCCAGGGGAATCCACAGTCCTCTTCTGACCTCGCAGGGCATTGCAAACGACGTGGGTGCACAAACTGCTGCAGACAGTACATTCATACCCATAAAAATAAATAAAAAAATTAAAAAAAAAAGTCCACACGGGGGCTGGAGAGATTAGTAACCTAGCTGTTAAGAGCACCGCACTGCTCGGGGGCTGGAGAGATGGCCAGGTGCTTGCTGCCAAGGCCGTCCACCTGTGGTCGATCCCAGGGACCCACAGGATCAAGAGAGAACTAGCTCCCTCAAGCTGTCATCTGACCTTCATGTGTGACACACACACACACACAATCAACAACACACACACACACACACAGAGTTTGGGACTTATGCTATGGTGCCCCCACGTTTCAGCTATCATCCTTACCTTCTGAAACCCCAAGTTTTCTTATCAGTAATATTATAATAATGCAGTATCTTTTATGGAAAAGGTTGTGATTTGTTTCAATAACTTATTGGAATTGTACAGTACCTAATAGCATGTCCCTTGACACGAAGCCACTCAGCATAGTGTGACTTGTTCATGAGTACAACATCCTCCAAGTTTGGGTCCCGAGTTGGAACATTATAATGGTAGTCCTCACAGCAATACCCGCCATCCGGGGGCCCCCAAAACACCTTCCCGACCGCCAATGGGCGTTCCTGGCCCACAATTAGTAGGGGCATTATGACCTCTAAGGCAACAACAAATCGGCTCTGCCCTTCTTTTTTTTTTTTTTTTTTTTTTTTTTTTTTTTGTTTTTTTTTTANTTTTAACTTTTCGAGACAGGGTCTCCCTGTAGCCCCAGCTGTCCTGGAATTCACTCAGTAGACCAGGCTGGCCTTGAACTCACAAAGATCCACCTGCCTCTGCCTCCCAAGTGCTAGGATTAAAGGCGTGCGCCACCACGCCCGGCTTGGGGTTCTGCCTCTTACATCCTGACATGCTTGGTAGGAGGCAGCTATGAGCAGAATAGGCTTGGCTGGGAACTAACTACAGGCGCAGCACCAGGAAGCATTGTATAACAGACCAGGAAAATCCATTTTATGAGAAAATCCTTCAACTCTTTTGAAAACTCTGCTCTACTTTTCCTTACCAGTAGAGACAGACCGCCCTTGTGGCCGTGGTGAGCCTGCCGGCTTCCGGAGCTGAGCTAAAGCTTGGGACACTTCCCACAAATGGAACCAATGCTCAGGAATGACATCCTCCAAATTGCTCTTGGTAGAGATCATGCCTCACCTTTTAAATCCTGAGTAAGCTGGAGACTGCAGAAGGCTTTTTATAGTCATGAAGGGCTCGGGACTCACAGGGAAATGCTCTCTGAACAATAGATATTTTCTTACCCATGAATATGTCCTGATTTATAGCCATCTAGTTGAAAATTTAAAATCAACTGAAAACAACTCTGCAGCACACAGCAGTGAATGAGGCAAGGGAAAGATACAGTCAGACAGTATGTTTCCCGAAGTTCCTTCTCTGAGGTTTATTGGTTACCGATTAAAATGATAAACTACAAGCCAGTAAGTTCTCTTGGTCCAAATCTCTAATATTTGTTCTAGAGTTATTTATCTTGGATTTTTTTCCCATGCTGTTAGGTGAGGCTGTGAGGGAGGAATTCCCCATCCAACCTCCCAGTATTTCATCTGGAGAAGTGTGACCCATACCCTGACTTTGCTGATAGGATGTCGGAAGCACTTATTGTCTCCCGTCTCACTGAGCGTTATGGCATAGAATTGTCCCTTGTTGAGGTAGGTCATGGGGCCCTCCCCCTGCTTCTGACGGAGAGACTTGGTGGCTTCCAAGGTGTACTGAAACGTGCCGCTGCAAAGAGAAAACAAACAGTGGTCAGATTTGGTCCCTTGGACATTTCTGCCTTCCAGAGAGGTTTCACATCAATAGTATTTTGTATGAATATTAACCAATATTTGCTCTATTTTACAGACAAAACACAGCATATGGCAAAAGAGATGAGTGTAGACCAAAGGTCGTATGAGAACAATATATACATTTCTAATTGTGGCCCCTAAACCAGATGCTTTAAATGAGAAAGTCCACAATATGCTTGGCACATTCATGCCGGAGAACCTTGGGTAGACCTTGGCTGACATTCAGATAGTGCCCAAAGTTTAAGAGCTGATAGAATTTATCACTTCATCCTAAGAAGAAGCCAAGCATCAAGCCTTCTGTTCAATACGTATAGAAGCATAGAAGCCCAGTTTTCTTTTTATCTAACTATATTTCACTTTAAAATACTTCAAAATGTAAAAAAATAAAATAAAATACTTCAAAATGTGATATCCAAAAGTCTCTCACATGCCAGGTGTGGTAGCACCCACCTTTAATCCCAGCCCTCCAGAGGCAGAGGCAGGTGGAACTCTGAGATGGAGACCAGTTTAATCCACATAGCGACTTCCATGGAGCACTGAGACTAGGGAGACAGTGACAAAAATAAAAGTAAAAAAATACCTTCCTTCAAAATAAAACAAAAAGTCACTCGCTACTGGGCATCTTATTCCATGATTGGGGGGGTGGTATTTTGGTCTTGTTTTATTTTGTTTTGTTCTTTTGTTTTGTAATACAGGGGCTTGAGCTGAAGACCTCACACACTCTAGGCAGGTGTTCAATCACTGAGCTACATTCTTAGCCCTTTTTTATTTTATTTATTTATTTATTTATTTATTATTTTTTATGTGTATGACTGTACTGTCTGCATGTAGGTTGGTGCACCCATGTCATGCAATGCTGTGGAGGTCAGAAAAGGGCGTCGGGATCCCCTGGAACTGGTGTTAAAGACGGTTCTTAGCTGCCATGAGGACCCACGTTCGATCCCCAGCACCCACATGGCGGCTGAGAACCATCTGTAACTCCAATTCCAGGAGAACTCCAGTTCCAGGGGAATCCGAGACCCTCTTCTGACCTCCGTGGCATTGCATGACACGAGTGCACAGACCTGCATGCAGACAGTACATTCATATACTCAGAAAATAAATAAAATTTAAAAAAAAAAAAAAAGAAAGAAAGCATTTTGAAAGTAAAAAAATTCCTATTATATGATAAAAACCTAAGGCTTGGGGATAAATAGATGACTTAGCAGTTAAGAGCACTTGATGCTTTTGCCAAAGAGCCGGGTTCAGCTCCCAGTATCCACATGGCAGCTCACAACTATTTGTAAGTTCAGTTCCAGGGTATCTAATGCCCACTTCTTGCCTCTGCTGGCACCAAGCATCCACATGCACACATACCTATACACAAAAATACATGCACACATACATACAGACATACATACATGCAATCAAATACACAAAAAAAAAAATAAATGTTTTTCTTTGTTTTTGTTTTGTTTTGTTTTGTTTTTGAGACAAGGTCTCCCTGTAGCCCTGGTTGGCCTGGAACTCACTATGTAGACCAGGCTGGCCTTGAACTCACAGAGATCCACCTGCCTCTGCCTCCCAAGTGCTGGGATTAAAGCCACCATGTCCAGCTAAAAATCGATTTGTTTGGGGGGGGTTGGGGGGGGCGTTGTTTTGGTTTGGTTTTTTGCATTTTTTTGTTTTGGTTTGTTTTGTTTTGTCTTTTTGAGACAGGGTCTCTCTGCATCCCCAACTATCCTGGAACTATGTAGACCAGGCTGACCTTGAACTCAAAGAAATCCTCCTGCCTCTGCCTCCCAAGTGCTGGAATTAAAGGCATGCACCACCTCTTCCAGCAAAAATCTGTTTTTTAAATCTGAGGTTTAAGCTAATAAACCAAGCATACTCCAGAATGTGTCAAGTTGGAATTAATTTCCATGTCATTTTAACCAAAAAAAAAGAAAAAGCCATTTTGATATTATTGTACCACTGAGTCATAAAATCTTCGACCTAAATAGGACCTATTAAGAATTACCTAGACAAGTAGGTTCACCTTACCTAAATCCTAAGCTAAGGCTGCATCTAAAGTGGGAAGATAGAGCTGGAGATGTGTCAGCTGTGCCTGCTGAGCATGTGCAGAACCACGGGTCCAATCCTGAGCACCACATATTGGTTGTGTCTGCCCAGCACGTGCAGAACCACGGGTCCAATCCTCAGCATCACATATCGGTTGTGCCTGCTCAGCATGTGCAGAACCATGGGTCCAATCCTCAGCACCACATATCGGTTGTGCCTGCCCAGCATGTGCAGAACCGCGGGTCCAATCCTCAGCACCACATATCAGTTGTGCCTGCCCAGCATGTGCAGAACCACAGGTTCAATCCTCAGCACCACATATCAGTTGTGCCTGCTGAGCATGTGCAAAACCACGGGTTCAATCCCCAGTACCACATATCAGTTGTGCCTGACAAGCATGTGCAGAACCATGGGTTCAGTCCCCAGCACCACATAAAACTGGGTGTGGCAGTGCACACTAGTAATCTGGGCACTCAGAAGGTAATGCCAAAAGGGTCAGAAGTTGTTCAAGGTCATCCTCAGCTACACCGTGAGTTCAAGGCAAGCCTGGGCTACATGAGACCCTATCTCAAATGAAATAAAAATGGAACAGGTGAGATGGGTCAGCAGGTAAAGTTGTCTGCCACTAAGACCTGGGTTTAATCCCGAAGACCCACATGGTGGAAGGAGAGAACCAACTGTCACAAGCTGTCCTCTGACCTCCACATGCGCTGCGGTATGCATGTATCTACACACAAAATACATAAATAAAATGTGATTAAAAATAATTGTAGTGAAGAAAACTGGGAACTCTCCTCCCAGAAATAGGCATATATGAACATAAATTATTTAATACGACTTGTGCCCCCAATACCATAACACAGGCTAAGAACAGGACATGGGCCACGTTCCTCATTTCAGAGCTCAGAAGTAGCTAAAAAAATCCTCACTCCATTGTAAAATGGCAACAACAGCAGAGACTGGCACAGGTGACTGGCGGTCGGCGCCCTCCTGCCACTGACCACCTAGAGCTTTAGATACGTACTGCATTGTTTTAGAAGCATCAGATGGGAAATACTGATACAGAACTTCATTTCAAGAGAAAAAAGCAAAGGAAATCAGATTGTTCTGTGAAGTAAGAGAGAGAAAGAGACAGAGACAGAGATTTTTAAAGTATTGCATAGGGGGCTGGAGAAATAGCTCAGTGGTTAAAAATCACTGATTGCTCTTGCAGAGGACCCAGGTTCAATTCCCAGCACCCACATGGTGGCTAAGAATCATCTTAGGCCAGGCATGATGGTGCACACCTTTAATCCCGGCACTTGGGACTCTGTGAGTTCAAGGCCAGCCTGGTCTACATAGGGAGCTCCAGTCCAGCTGGGACTAAAGGGAGACCCTGTCTCAAAAAAAACAACAAATAAATAAATAAAATAAAGCATTGCATAACTTGGGAATACTTTTAAAAGGTTACCAGTTGGGACTGGAGAGATAGTTCAGTGGTTTATTGCTGTTGCTCTTGCATAGGACCTGGGTTTGGTTCCCAGCATCCACTTGGCAGCTCACAACTGTCTATAACTCCAATTCCAGAGGCCCTGATGCCTTCTTTTGACCTCCAAGGGCACCAGGTAGAGATGTGGCACACATATACACATGTAGGCAAAACACTCGTGTGCAGAAAATAAAAATAAATAAATCTTTTTTAAGGTTATCAGTTCCAGGCATCTCCTGATAGCCTACCTTGCTGTCTGATCATACGTGTACTCCTCAGCCCCAACAGATGTACTTCGGAATTTCTGAAAAATTTAAGTTGTAAAATTAAAATGAATAGATGAGAACTTATACAAACATTTAAAAAAATGTAAAATAATAATAATAAATGTATCCTATTTTGTCATCTCCTGTGAGGGAGAACTGGTATACTCCCAGAGTGATTTCAGTAGCTGACACTGTGTCTTCAAACATATAAATCATTTGTTCAATTTTCCAGTCTCTAACACTTTATTGCAAATGTCACAAAATTTAAATTAATGGAATATTAATTACATAGTGACTACATGACATAGTTAAAAGTGGTCTTAGAGGGGTTAGAAACATACTTTCTGGAGTAAGATCACCTAGGTTTAAGTTTTAGCGATTTTACTTGACATTTACCTATAATTTTATGATATTTTCTCTGTGAAATGCCAGCTCCTAGCATGATCATATGTTTACAGGCTAACAAACAACTAAAAGCAACAACAGGTACCCAGTGAGCATTTTATATGTGAATGAAATACTAGTGAATATTGATAGTCCAGCCACATGCAGGAATCCTCTAAGCATCTCTCCTATCACAATAATTTCAGAGTAGATTTGAGGAGAAAACTCTTAAGTTTAGTATTTCACAAGAGGTAGCATGGGTCCAGGGTTTGTTTGTGTGTGTGTGTGTGTGTGTGTGTGTGTGTGTTGACTACATTTTAGAACAGTTTCAAAAGTTAATCCCTAGGGAAGTTAAGACTGCTTGCTATATAAAGGCACTTCCCCCAAGCCTGACAATCTGAGCTCAATACCTAGAATCCACACGGTAGAAGCGGAGAACTGACTCCTGCAAGTTGTCTTCTGACCTACACACCCTACACACATGCAAATGCACATGCACATGCACAGTACCCTCATACACATGAAAAATAATAATAAATAAATAAATAATTAAATAAATTTCTTTTAAAAAAAAAAAAAAAGGTGACTTAAGCCCAGCATGGTGGCGCATGCCTTTAATCCTAGCACTTGGGAGGCAGAGGTGGGAGGATCTCTGTGAGTTCAAGACTAGCCTGGTCTACAGAGTGAGTTCCAGGACAGCCAGAGCTACAAAGAGACCCTGTCTCAAAAAGACGAAGAAAAAAAAAGAAGGTGACTTGAGCAGGGCGTGGTGGTGCACACCTGTAATAGCAGATCTCTGGGAGTTCAAGGCCAGCCTGGTCTACATAGTGAGTTTCAGGACAGCTACATATTCCTCGACACACAGCCTTTGTAGCTGTGTGTCGAGGAATATGCTGCAATCCATAACATTGATGGTGAATCGGCATTGACAAACATGGCTGAACGAATTTATCCATGCCTTGGCAGCCTGAGGACAGGCAGTCTACTGAACAAAGTGGACTTGTAAAGCCCAGGGTTCTAATCTACCAGGTGAAGTAAGAAGGTAGGATATGGTGAGAACTAAAACTCTCAAAAACTATTAAGTAGGTGCTGACTAAAACATAACTTTGGGGTACAGAGAGGTGGCTCAGTGGTTAAGAGCACTGGCAGGTCTTGCAGAGGACTGGGGCTTGGCTCAAGCCTGCTCATCCCACTTCCTGAACACTCTGAGATGCCCAGTGTTACACTACATTTTGATAGTGTCCAACCCAAGCCGTTACACAAACACACAGAGGAACTGGTCTGCAACGGTTAATGAAACGTGTCAATTCAACAAGGGTTCGAGAGATTACCATAGTTAGAAAATTTATTCTTAATCAAATGCTCTTGGTGATCTGCTTAAGACGCAATCTTACCAGCAAGTAGCCAGCAAGGTTATGGCCAAAGATCATAGTAGAGCACTGAATTTAACTAAGGCTGAAATACAGTCTGCAAAGTAAACACTGATTTCTAAGGCTGGAAAAGGAGCTCCAGCAGAGTCGGTGAGCAGAGCTTCACCCTTGGATCTGGCTGAGTTTCTTTACTTTCTCAAGGACTTTAAAGTAAAGCCCCAAACACAATAGCTTCCTTTCATAAGCTTCTTCATCTAAACACACATAAACTGATAGCACATTCCCCCAAATAGTGTGGCGGTTCCACTGACACTGGATTACATCCACACACTCTTATGACTAACAGATGTCTCTACGCCAGTTGCAATCTTTGGTGAAAAAGCATATACCTCCCAGGGGATGGAATGATAGCTTCAGTTATTCGCTTTTCCTCCAAAACCATCCTGGACTACTTGGAGGCAAATCAAGTATTCAACAATATCAGACTACAAGATCCCTTACTTGGTGGGGTAAAAAAAAATGGTTATTGGTTATCTTAAGCGGCATCATGTAAGAAGTTAATTGTAAGATTTTTTTTTTCCGTTTTATTACAAGGTAATTAAAAGTTTAGTTGTAAAACTACCAAATCCAAAGAAATGTGATAGCCTCTTAAGGGCAAAGGATTTTTTATATCTGATTGTGATCACTCCCTGGGGGCAGACACCTAACAGGGGCTCATATGTATCTGGTGCTTGAGATGGCAGAGCTGCTAGTGTCCCTTTGAGAAACCAGCTCCTGCCAATGCTGCAAAGATGTTCCTCTGGTTCCCAGCCTGAAAGATAAGAAATATCCGTTGAGATAGATAAGGGACATTTAGATTTTAATCAAATATCCGATAAGTCACTGTCTTAAACAGCAGAATTAGTGGGAATCAATAAAGCTCCACAGAATCTTCTTGAAGAATGTTGAGCTGATGGTTAAGGAGATGTTGGGGCAGACTTCACTCCCACTTGCTGATAAATGACCAATTTTTATGCTTTCTATGGCTTATCTTCATTAAGGAAATAATATGACAATAATAATGTCTATTTCATACAGCTTTTGTGAAGGTTAAATGAGTCTATGTCACTTAGAATAATCCTTCCGTTTCCTCTAAAGTTCATATGTTGAAAACTTAATCCCCAATGGAAAAATGTTGAGAGGTGGGTCATGTGGGCAGCCCTAATGAAAGGCCTAATGTCCATTATCGACAGTGAACTTGTTATTGCAAGTGTGGGGTTGTTATAAAAGGAAATCTGTCACTCTATCACACGTGTGTGCCGTCTGTCTTTCCACCCTTTTGCCATGGGATGTAAGAAGGCCCTCCTCACATGCAGCTCACTGATCTTGGACTTCTCAGGCTCCAAAGCAGTAAGCCCAATGTCAGGTACAAAATGGGTAACAGATATGTAGCATATTGTATATTTATCAAATGTTTAGGTTTTTTTTCAAATTGTATTTGTTTTAATTGCATGTACACCATGTGCATGCAGAGTCCACAGAGGCCAGAAGAGTTGGCTGATCCCCCACTTCTCATCCCTACTCACCACCCCTGACCCTACAACCTGAGTTTGACATCCAGGATCCACCTGGTGGAAGCAAAGGACTGACTCCTGCAGACTATCCTCTGGCTGCCACCCTTGAGCCTGTGCACCCACTCATTCACACACACACACACACACACACACACACCAATAAATAAATAAATAAATAAATAAATAAAATGTAAAAAATAAGTAAGTCTAGAAGAGAAAAAATTCTACAAGAAAATGTGTTAGTAGATCAGAAACTTACATGTAAGAGGAAAAGCTATTAGCTGTCAAGACACACTAGAAAATCATTGAGATGGTAGGTTAGAAAAAGATTTCTTAACATCCAGAAGCATAAACTATAAAAGGTAAAATTGATAAAGTAAATTTTGTCAGATTATAAAACGATGCTCTTTGAAAGACATATTTAAGGAAATAAAAAGACTAGGATTTAAAGCATGTAAGCCGGGTGTGGTGGTGCACGCCTTTAATCCCAGAACTCGGGAGGGAGAGGCAGGCAGATCTCTGTGAGTTCAAGGCCAGCCTGCTCTACAGAGTGACTTCCAGGCCAGCTAGGGCTACAGGGAGACTCTGTCTCAAAAAGACCCAAAAAATTAAAAAATAAAAGATAGAGCATATAAATGATAAAGAACTTATATTAATTCACATTACCTAAAGAACTCTTTACAATAAAAGAAACGTAAATCACCAAGTTTTTAAATTGAGCACACAATTTGAACAAACACTTCACAGAAGTTAAAGAGAGGCAAAAAAGCCTATGAAATGATCCTCAGAATTACTAGAAATCAGAGATAAAGATTAAAGCCAGAATGGACACCAACACATAATCACTAAAATAGCTGAAGTTAAAAAGATTAATAATACCAAGTGTTGGCAAGTGTGTGGAGAACAGAAATACTCCTTTATCATTGATGAGAATCAAAATGATAACTCTGTTCTGGAATGCTGTGTGTATGTACCTATAAAGCACACATTTACCATACAGACCAGCAGTTCCAGCCCTAAATACCCACAAGAAATGAAATACAGCATATTTTTTTAAGATTTTTTTAAATTTTTATTTATTTCTGTATGTGTATGAATGTACTGTCTGCATGCAGGTCTGTGCACCCATGTTGTGCAATGCCGCGGAGGTCAGAAGAGGGTCTTGGATTCCCCTGGAGCTGGAGTTCTCCTGGAATTGGAGTTTCAGACGGCTCTCTGCCGCCATGTGGGTGCTGGGGATTGAACCCAGGTCCTCTGTAAGAGCAGTCGGCGCTCTTAACCGCTAGGCCATCTCTCCAGCCCAAGACTACACCATATTAAAACAAACAGTTACATGTCTGTAAATAGATGAATTGTTCATAATAGCTCCAAAATGGAAGCAACCAAATATCCATCAACAAGTTTATAGTAAGCAACTTGTGATATGCACTTACCTTGGAATATTGCTCAATTTTAAAATACAAACTACTAATGTATCAGCAAAAATAAACTAAATGAAGGAAGACATATAGAAGACTGTATTTGGTTCAACTTACATGAAATTTTAGAAGAGGTGCTATAATAATGACAGAAGGCAGATCAATGATTGCCAAGAACCCAGAGAAAGGGGAAGATTTCAAGGTCAAAGAGGGTCAAGGGAACATTTTAGAGTGAGAACTCTTTACATTGTGGCTCTGACATTGATTACATAATTGCCTATAATTACCAAACTTGTGAATCCAAAACAAACAGGAAAAATAATTGTTTCTGTAAATTCTGTGAACACCTGAGAATGTTCTATCTATTACGAAATACACTCATACATTGGATTATTGATAATTCAATAACACAACAACTTGAGTATTCAGCCTGACCAAGTTATAAAGAGTAGGAGTCTTTTTTTTCTTTTTTTTTTATTATTTTTTTTAATTAATTTTATTGATTTCCAGTATATGACAGTGTATGAATGTACTGTCCGCATGCAAGTCTGTGCACCCGTGTCGTGCAACGCCGTGGAGGTCACAAGAGGGTCTCGGATTCCCCCGGAACTGGAGTTCTCCTGGAATTGGAGTTTCAGACGGTTCTCGGCCGCCATGTGGGTGCTGGGGATCGAACCCGGGTCCTCTGTAAGAGCGGTCGGCGCGCTTAACCGCTAGGCCATCTCTCCAGCCCCAGAGTAGGAGTCTTTTGAAAAGAATGGGCAGGCAACGTGACTAACTTTCTATTATTTGGAAAGTTCAAATCAGGGACCAAGGGGAAAGCTGCACAGGGTGGAAGCCCCACACCAACGTCTCCCACTCCCTCATAAATATAAGACTAATGATAAAACAAAGAACATCAACTCAGAGAGAAAACAAATGGAAACATTCATCCACATGTTTAGAAAGACCAGATTACTAACCAGTTCATCAAAGGTGACAATAATAAAAACAATAAACAAGCTCACAGTTGAAGCCATTTAATCATTCAAATAGAAAACGGTGCTCTTAGATGAGGCTCCAGTTCGAACCTAGGACCAAGCAGGACTCACCTCTGTGGTTCCATCCTTGAAGGTCTCACTGTACGTACTGTCGGGGGTACTACGTTGATCGTCCTTAAGGTAGGAGCTATGGCTGGCTATGGAAGGCAGGTCATACTGAGTCTGTTCAAAGATAACTACTCGCTGCTCCTCCCCGTCTCCTCGGGGATAGTGTACCGGGGGAGCCATGAACACCGGTGTGAAATCCTCAGCTTTCACCACGGTGATGCCTGTCACTGGGATGACGGATGGGCTCTCAGTGATGGAGACGCTGTACTGTTCCCGCTTTGAATTCTCCATGTGGTCTTGACTTAGGCAGAGGTTCACTGGAACAGTCTTCAGGACCTGCACTCTGTTTTCTCCTCCACTCAAGTTGCTTTGGGCTTCACTGGTGCCAAGACAGTTTCTGTGTGTTCAGACCCAACCCCACAACATGGCAGAATTAGAATAAATCTCCATTTTCAACACCCAGCAAAATAACCAAAGTAGACACCCATCCATGCTAAATCCATGAGAGAAAGGGTAATGCAAACTTTACAATAGAATGAAATGTATCTTTGTGTCACTAGAATGAAATGGATCTTTGTGTCACTAGAACTAAGACAGATGACATGTTTGTGCCTTGACAGCAATGCAATGTGAAGTCTTAGTCCTCTATAAAGCACTACTGCTACACACATTTAAAAAAAAAAAGGGGGGGGGCCCTCTTGACATCTGTTAGCTCTTAGAAAACAGGCACTAGAAGACTGAATCAACTCTCACCAGTGATGAATGCAGAAGGCCACAACTAGTCAAAATGTACAGAATAAGATACTGCAAAATGTGTCCCTAGATAAGACCCATCTTAAATTTCACCCACCCAGGGCTCAGGGACTATTGTGGAAGAGGGGACAGGATTGTAAGAGCCTGTGGTGGTGTATAACCACAAGGAAACAGAGTCTGGGAACTTGCTCATAGGCACTTACAGCAATAGTGCCAACAGACACGAGACACATGCAAATTCAATCAGACAAAAACCAGTATAGAACTGGCAAAATGGGTGGGAGGCCTCAACCTTAGCTGAAGAAATTAATGGCAGCTGATGACTGCTAGATGAGGGAGAACTGATCTTCTTTAAGGAAAGACACTAGATAGATTGACCAGGTTCCAGTAAATGAACTTACACTGGGGGACATCTGGGTACACAAACTTGACTTCATAGGCCTTAACATATATAACAGAATGCATGAAATCTTGTGGGCAGGCTAAGGGGGCTGGGGGGCACTGCAAATAGGGGACAGGATATGAATATGATTAAGGTCTATTGCATGAAATGTACAAAAATTCAGTAAAAAAAAGGGAAAAAAAGAATCTTAGTTCTGGAGGAAACCAAAGTTAGCTCATTAACCTAGATAGCAAGTGGAAGCCACAAGCCACTGATGTGTAAATGTCATGAGCAGGCCTGCTTGAGTCTGCTCATTGTTCTGTTCCAGTCCTAGCATACTGCCTGGGAGGGATTTGGTACTGTGAAATGCTAGTGAATGAATTCATGAACATTGCTTATTGTACAACATAGCATGTTTATAAAATGAACAGAAATATTAGGAAAATGCTAATAAAGGATGAAAGAAGCGTCAAAGCTCACCTTAGATAACATGGATTTCATGGCCAAAGGTTGTATGAGTCATAGAAGCTTATTTTATAATGGTAATTGGTATAATCCTGAAGAAAGGTCTAATTGCGATGAGTATGCATTCATAAAATATCATCATACGGGGCTGGAGAGATAGCCTAGCGGTTAAGAGCACCGACTGCTCTTGCAGAGGACCCGGGTTCGATCCCCAGCACCCACATGGCAGCTGAGAGCCATTTTTAACTCCAGTTCCAGGGGAATCCAACACCCTCTTCTGACCTCCGTGGCATTGCATAACACGGGTGCACAAACCTACATGCAGACAGTACATTCATACACATATGAAAATAAATAAAATTAAAAAAAAATATCATCATACTTCACAGAGTAGGACATGATAAGAAATAACCCAGCCATCAATTTTTGGTAGGTATCTGCTATATGTTACAAAATAAGAAAAGCATTGTCTTACAAATATAAACTTAGTAATTTTAAGTAAAATATGAACAAAACGATAAGCAAATTTAAAGAATAATCTCTGCATGACCAAAATGGGTCTTCTTTTGGAGATACACTAAAGTTAAATATAAGATTTCCATTAATATTATATAACAATGTGCATGATTGAAAATATTGAGGGGCTGGAGAGATAGCCTAGTGGTTAAGAGCACTGACTGCTCTTGCAGAGGACCCGGGTTCGATTCCCAGCACCCACATGGCGGCTGAGAACCGTTTGTAACTCCAATTCCAGGAGAACTCCAGTTCCAGGGGAATCCGACGCCCTCTTCTGACCTCCGTGGCATTGCACGACACGGGTGTACAGACCTACATGTAGACAGTACATTCGTACACATAAATTAAATTAAATTAAATTAAAAAAAGAAAATATTGAAAACTGTCCAAAAGCATTCGATAAAGTTCTTTTTTGGGAGTTTTGTTTGTTTGTTTATTGTTTGGTCTTTTTGAGACAGGGTCTCCTTATAGCCCCAGCTGTCCTGGAACTTGCTCTGTAGACTAGGCTGGCCTTGAACTCCTGAGTGCTAGGATTAAAGGCATGCGCCACCACACCCCACAAAGTTCTGTTTCTTTTTCTGAACATTTTAAAATCTCTTTTATTACAATGAGAAAAATGTGAATACTTGCCTCAAGATTCATATGTCTCTTGTTAGCCTTGTCTATTTCCCTGACTTTTAACATAGTGGATACAGTTGGTATGTTCCCAAGTNTGGTGTCCCTTACTGACACACCAAGCAGGTAGTGTCCCTTACTGACACACCAAGCAGGTAGTGTCCCTTACTGACACACCAAGCAGGTAGTGTCTCTTACTGACACACCAAACAGATGGTGTCCCTTACTGACACACCAAGCAGGTAGTGTCCCTTACTGACACACCAAGCAGGTAGTGTCCCTAACCGACTGTCAACAAAGCAAAAGCACAAAGAGCAAGAGCAGTACTGGTCTAGATGAAAAGGGATTTTACAAGTCCCAGCAAGCAAGCATGACAGGCAGATGTTATTTGGATCCTGACTTGAACAAAACAAAGTAGCATAGATGAATCATTGGGACTTTTTGAGGCAACTGAATATAAGCTGTGAATTAGGTGACATTAAGAATTGTCCATTTAGGGGCTGGAGAGACTGCTCAGTGGTTAAGAGTACCAGCTGCTCTTGCAAAGGACCTGGGTTCAATTCTCAGCACCCACACAGCAGCTAAGCCATCTGTAACTCCAGTTCCAGGGGAATGTAACCCTTCTTATGACTCCATGGGCATTGCACAACATGGATGTGCTGACACACATGCAAGCAATATACTCTAAGACACATAAAATAAAAAATAAAATAAAACACAAAAAGAATTGTTAACTTAGTTGATAAAATGTTCAGCTTATCTAATAAAATGTCCTGTTGCTTTTTGGTTTTTAGAGTTACCAATCAGAAGTAGAGGTAAAATTTCACTTGATAGTGGGATTTTTTTTTAAGGGGTGAAGAAAAGGGCATGGCATCAAGGAAAAATGGCAAACGTGTATTTTAGCTATACTTGTGTTCAGGATGGGGGTGAGGGTTTATTACATTGTCCTCTGTACTTATGCATATGTATAGAAACTCAAAAGAAGAAACCAGTGTGGTGGCTCTTGCTTGTATCCTAGGAAATGGCAGGCTGCAGGAGGAAGACTACCCAAGTCTGAGTCTAGCCTGGGCTACATAATGAGTTCCAGGCCAGCCTGGCCTGTAGAGCAAGACCCTGTCTCAAAGTGATAGGATAGACATGGTAATTATTTTTCCACTATTCTGTGAACTAAATTTCCTACAGGAAACAAAGTAGAAATTTATAATATTTTCATCAAACAAGCCATCTCTATATATATAATCACTGAATTATTTCAGGGGTCTTAAGGAACTCTTTAATCAGATCTCTGACCTTCTCTCAGGTACAGAGGAAAAAACTATATATATATATATATATATACACACACATTTTTTTTTGAGACAGGTCTTCTTGAGACAGGGTATCCTGTATCCCTGGCTGGCTGAGAAAAAAATATATGTAAAAAAATTAATTACTGGCAGTCTGTAATGAAATCCTTTCATTTATAGTAAAGAATTCTGGCTGGGTATGGTGCACACCTTTAATCCCAGCATTCACAAGGCAGAGGCAGGCAGATCTCTGTGAATTCAAGGAAAGCTTGGTCTAAATAGCGAGTTCCAGGCCAGCTGGAGACCCTGTCTCAAAAAGACCAAAAAAAAAAAAAGGTAACAATTGGGAGCAAAGAAGAATGCATTAATAGAATATTACTTTGGGCCAGGCATGGTGGCGCATGCCCTTAATCCTAGCACTCAGGAGGCAGAGGCAGGCAGATCTTTATGAGTTCAAGGACAGTCTGGTCTATAGAGTGAGTTCCAGGACAGCTGGGGCTACAGGGAGACCCTGTCTCAAAAAGACCAAAAAAAAAAAAATGGAATATTACTTTGGATAGAAAAGCAAAGTGTATCTGCTTAGTTAAGTCTGGGTGGGAGGTGCTTCTCGTTTACTTATGAATGATTCTCAATAATATAGAGAGAAAATAGATTTTTTTTCATAGATCCTTGTCTTTATTTGAGTTTGGATTGTTTATCTAGCATGTGCTTTCTAGGGCCAATAGTGATCTGTTATTGAGAGAAATGTTCAAATATAATTGGTTCTTGTGAGAACTGAGCTCTCTTAGCTCTTCCCGTAAGAAGGCAATCTAGTAGTCTCTGATCTTACCTACCAAGCAAGAGTTGGTGTTTGTAGCTTTGATTTTTTCAGAAAGTTTCAAAGTGAAACTTGAGAAAGAACAGTTCTACAAAGCAAAGCCAACAGAGAAACACCTGAACATCTCTGAGTCTATCACAGATCTGCAGCAATAACTCTAGAAAATAACTCTGAAGAATGAAATCTACAAGTCTATAAATATGGTTTTAAGCACTGACCTGTTTTCATGGTCAGGTCAATAGAGCAGATCATATAAGACATAGTGAAAAAATAGAATTTATGTTTAATATGAATCCAATGAGCTAGATAATGCCAAATTTCAGACCACCCATTTACTTGGCAACTCCTAAAGCCCACTGTTTAGAAAACTTCATGGAATGTTGATAGATGAAACAGAATTCCATTATGAAAAACAAACAGAATAAAAAAAGATGTTGCCATAATAAGACCACCTTAGTGGATCCAAACATGATGGGTGTTCCTTCATCTGTTTAGTTGTAACCTAGGCCTTCCCTAATTCACTTCATCCAGGACCATCAGTGTTTGTAGATAATGTCCCACAGGTCAGATAGAGACGGGTGCATCTACACAGACTGGCAGGCAAAGCAATCACTATTTTCTACTCTGGACTTTGCACAAACAGTGTTACTGGCTTTTCCAAAATGTTCAAACTTCTTCACAATCTACTTCAAGCCGAATTTCTTCATTCTTTACGTCATGCAAAAACACATGAATTTTAAACAAAGAACACAAGTCAAAATATCTTTTGTCGTTCTTATTATCAAATGAATGAGCAACTATAAGGTTGTATGAAGCTAGTTGAATGATTAAGATAATAACAAAATAATAGATTCAGGGATCATACTTTATGGCCAACTGTATTTCTATAATAGTATTGACTTTATAACCTGATGCCACAGAATGTCAGGAATATAACCCTTTAAAAAAGATGGGTAATTAGAATTATTGTGAGATACTGGCTTCCTTGTAACAGAAATTAAAACTGAACAAAATATTACTAGGAAAAAACTACCCACAGAATAGAGTACTGAATATACTTTTTTATAAAAGACTGAATCATGTCCTTGAAAGGCTATAATTTTTCCAGGTATAAACATATAAACATGTTAGCATATGGCATCTTAATTCATAACACTACAGATCAAAATTATATCTTTTTGAATTACATTCACTGAAACATCCTAAATTATAATCCATCTGTACAAGGTGCTTAGTCTATACCTCACTGCCTGTTGTGTGTGTGTGTGTGTGTGTGTGTGTGTGTGTGTGTGTGTGTGTTTGAGACAGGGTCTCCCTGTAGCCCCAGCTGGCCTGGAACTAGCTTTGCAGACCAGGCTGGCCTTGAACTCACAGAGATCTGCCTGCCTCTGCCTCCCTAGTGCTGGGATTAAAGGTGTGTGCCACCACACCGGGCTCAGTTGCTTTTTTTTTGTTTTTAAGGGTACTTCATGGAACTCGAAAAAGGAACCATTAAAGAGTTAGAAATATAGCTCAGTGGTAGATCATTTGCCTACTATGCTTAAGGGCCTGGGCCCAATCCCCAGCACTGAAAAGAAAAGCATTAAGATACAATGAGCTACTTTGGAATGTTCTGAAAGCGGCTTTAGCAGAAATGCAACCCCTCCTGTCTACTGCAGCCCTTCAGAAGGGCTGCCCTCACTCCACTGTCAGGTTCAGTGGAGAACACAAGCTGTTAGCTCAACAAAACTGGCTGCAGCGGCAGGAGCATTATGGGACGTGTAGAACACGGCCTCCTACCCCTGTACCATTGCTGCCATTGAGGTCCCCGCACCCTGGAGCTGCACACGGCTTCAGAAAACCCCTACTGGACAGTGACACCAAATACAGAGTGCTAGTCTCCTGCCAGCCATGGTCCCGTGCTGCTAGACACAGAACAAGATCATATGGCACAAGCAGTTCCTATCGCGGCAGATAAGATCCATGTTAGTGGGAGGACACAGTACCTCCAACAGAAAACCCTTTCCATCCCACCGCAGGAGAAGAGATTTATTTGATGACTGATTGGAGGGGAGGTAGCTGAGCAAGGTGGTTCAGCCCCTTCTGTCCTCTTTTTCTTTGGGTCATCTAGCCCAAGAATGCGGACCATCCAGCCCACCCTGCCCGGCAGCATGAAATCCTGCTGCCACTGGGTGGACAGAGTGACTTGAGTCACGACTGAACGATTACAAGCTACATATCCAAGTTACATTCTCCAACTGGCTTCATCAAAAATAAGTCTAAAGTGTTCCCCCTTTTCATCTCATTCATCTTTGTCTTCTTGCCACGCAGCTCTTAATTCAAACGGGCAGGAAATCAGGATGACATAACCATCTAACATGTTTCCCGCCCTGGCAACATGACGATGCTGGCCGCTCTCTCGGCCCTCCATCAGCTACCTCGCTGGGCTGAGAAACTCCCTCCCGTCCCTCAGCAAGAGGAATCCTTCAAGAGTCTCCTCTTTCAAGGGCCAAATTGCAGGGAACAATGTGGTAGAATTGGATTAGAAAACTGTGTCTCAGCAGCCAGCTCCCTTGCTTGCCAGCAAATCACCTCTACCTTCTGAGTTTTAACCTCTTTGTCAGCTCCTCATCTGAGGGAACTTGCTGACAACTCGCTGAGTGCACAGCTCTCCCCTGGTGGGAGACCAAGTTTTTGTCCAGACTCCCAAAAGACAAAGGAAGCAAAGCTTGTGACTCCATCTCTTCTCAAAAATAAACTGACAGTTTAACATTTCTTTTTTCAAAAGACATGGAAAGGAATTATTTCTACAGGCAGCCATGTTCCCTCGCATACACCGTACCTCTTATCCTGGTCTTCTTGGCTCTCACTGGCTTTACTCATAGACAGCAGCCTCTTCTCTCGAGGAACCTGGAAATGACCAGTCAATCATCAGACTTCCTGACCATGTACAGAAAGGCACCACCATAGTCAAAGAAACTAATTGAAGCCAGGCATGGTGGCGCACACCTTTAATCCTAGCACTTGGGAGGCAGAGGCAGGTGGATCTCTGTGAGTTCGAGGCCAGCCTGGTCTACAGAGTGAGTTCCAGGACAGCTGGAGCTACAGGGACGACCCTGCCTCTAAAAGACAAAAAAAAAAAAAAAAAAAAAAGAGAGAGAAACTAATTGTTCTCTATGAAGAAGCAGCAGCAGGTTTGTTACTATCAGGAAATGGTTACAAGGAGTGACCTAGTGGATCCAAAGGCAAAGAGGTGGTGATAAGCAGGGGGCCATGACTCAGCTGACCTAGGAGACTTACCCACATGCTCCCAATCTTGGGAGTGAACGGAGAGAGCACTGGGTATAGGATGAAGAGGGGATGCATGGAGTGAGCCTCCTCTTTTATTTTATTTTTTCATTAATAATTATTTAATTATTTTATGTGTATGAGCGTACTGTCTGCATGTAGGTTGGTGCACCCATGTCGTGCAATGCTGAGGAGGTCAGAAGAGGGCATCGGATTTCCCTAGAACTGGAGTTAAAGACGGTTCTTAGCCGCCATGTGGGTGCAGGTAGAGAATACGGAGAATCTGGAAGATGGATGGGGCAGCGGCGGCAGCACAACATTGTCAGTGTACTATACCACTGAACTATACATTTAAGATGGTTTAAGAAATGGAAACTTTCGGGCCTGGAGAGATGGCCTAGCAGTTAAGAGCACTGACTGCTCTTGCAGAGGACCCGGGTTCTATCACCAGCACCCACATGGCAGCTGAGAACCGCCTGTAACTCCAATTCCAGTAGAACTCCAGTTCCAGGGGAATCCGAGACCCTCTTCTGACCTCCGAGGCATTGCACGACACGGATGCACAACTACATCCAGACAGTACATTCATACACATAAAAAATAAATAAATAAAATTAAAAAAAAAAGAAATGGAAACCTTCATGTTATATGGATTTTTCCACAATGGTAATTAGGAGAAAGTAGCATTTAGAAGACTCTGCCTCGTGGCCTTGCCTGTAACTGTGCCCTAGGGCTTGTCATACAGCCCACTCCATGGGGTGTACTGGGTTCCTCTCAAACATTAATGATATTATAATGTTAAAGAAATCCAGTACCCAGTGACCTGACGTAGAACTGAGCTGTGCACAACGTACTCTGGAAGCCTAGAGGACAGAGGTTCCAGACTCGCTAAGCTGTGAGGAGGAATTTGTCAGGTGGATGAAGATGGCTATGTAGTCATGGAATTGCAACAAAATAAAACAACAAAACCCTCCTGGATAAAGAAGTCACTGCTGTGTGAGGAGAGCATGGGGGAAGGTGCGGCTTCAGCGATGAGCAAAACAAGCTGGGCAAGGAAGGGCCTTGCAGGAGGATCTGTATCCCTTCGACAGTCACAGTCTCCCCATCCTCCACCCTGCAGGCCAGGGCACAAAGTCTCCTGTTACTCTTAACATCTATCCTCCAAGGTTCTGTCTGCACAGCCTCCTGCCTGGGCCACTGAGCCTCTTGGCTCATCTCTCTAATCCCTTCACTCAGTTCCTGCATATGCAGGGTTAGCAGGACTAGAGCAGATCACAAAGCTAGGACCCCAGTAACAGCATTAGGGAGTTCATCATACAGGAAAAAGAGATGCAGGAGCCAGCATGCTTGCCGGGCCTCGCTACTCCATGTCCTTTGCCATGTCTCTGTCCTGTAGGAAGGTCCTCACCAGATGCCAGTGCTGTGTTATTATTCCCAGCAACCAGATTCATGAGGTAAACAGACTTCAACAAACTATCTGGGGTATTCAGAAACAGAAAAGAAAATGGACTAAGAAGTCAAACCACCTTTTAAATATTCACCTAATTTAATCTATTTTGCTTTTCAGTTATGTGTAAATTAATGGAAATTTAACTTTGGAGCTACTATTGGTAAGTAGCTTAAACTGGATAGAAAGCCACACTACGATTTTGAGCCCCAAACTGCAAGACATTCTATTAATTTGGAGTCCTTTATTATTTAATTAGTAAACAAATTAAACCTCGATGTATATTTTTAAATTTTGAACCCATTTCAAAGGAGCTCAAATAAGACCATTTTTTAAATAGTGAACAATGTAATGAAGTAGACATTAGGGAATACAGGATTGCGCTGTGTCCATGGGTAAAACCCACTTGCTTATTTGAACAGTACAATGCACACTCTGTCAAGCTTCACTGCAATGTCTTGTGGTGACAGCTAAAGCTATAGGTCAAAAAAAAAAAAAATTGGGGGAGGGGAGTCTTTTTGAGACAGGTCTCCTTATAGCCACAGCTGGCCTGGAACTTTCTATGTAGACCAGGTTGGCCTTGAACTCACAGAGATCTGCCTGCCTCTGCCTCCCAAGTGCTGGGATTAAAGGCATGTGCAGGGGCTGGAGAGATGGCCTAGCGGTTAAGAGCATCAACTGCTCTTGTAGAGGACCCAGGTTCAATCCCCAGCACCCACATGGCGGCTGAGAACGGTCTTTAACTCCAGTCCCAGGGGAATCCGACACCCTCTTCTGACCTCTGTGGCATTGCACGACACGGGTGCACAAACCTACATGCAGACAGTACATCCATACACATAAAAAATAAATGAAATTTTAAAAAATGATAATAAAAAAGTAAAATAAAAATTTAAAGGTGTGTGCAACCATGCCCAGCTAAAACTTTTAAATGGAGAAAGGTAGCATACAAATTATGCTTCTGCCAGTTTCCAAGGGCCTGCTGTGTTCCAAAACCTCCTCTCTGGACAGAGCCCACTGACATCCCTTTAGATGGATGTACTCCAGGACCACAAGCAAAGAAAAATGTTGTCCTAGGCAAAAAGAACCAATTCACAGTTTTTAAAAAAATCTATAAAATGATAATGTGACAGAATGTGTTAGAATAATTTAACTTCCCATAGTTCATAGTTTGAACAAAAAGAATTATTCTTTTTTATTAACAGGCCACTTTACTATAGGAAAAGGGTCTGTTCTCAAGGTACGCTTAGCTTTGTCATAACTCCAACTCCAGCAGAGTGAGCTGTGTACATTAGAATCAAAAAAGGTCTCAGCATGATCATTCAGACATACTATTCAAGTGAAATAATAAGACTAGTTCTTTCCTTGAGCAATAAAATGTTTCAAGCAAAAAGACAGCAAATCTTGTATGAAATGACGAGAGCCATGTAAGTCTGTGAGGTTCAGGAAATAGTCATTCCACGAGAAAAAGAGGAAAAGGAGAGTTGGGTCCAATGTGAGTTTTCTGTAAACACCTTCTCTTGTATCTCAATCTGTTTACAGAAATATTTGCACTTGCGCTGTAATGTTTGCAAACGTGGGGGACACACATTCAGGCCCCATTTGCTAGCATTCGGTTTACTTTCTGAACCTTTGGGAAATAAAATAGATTGCTTTGTAAATTAATTACCAATTATTTGTGTTTCGGAGTAGGCTTTTCTGTTTTACTAATATGAAACAAAATTATTATCAAATAAAGCTATTTGAAATCATGCCCAAAACAGGAAAAACACGTCTATTTTAAAGAACAATGGGGTGGGGAGATTACTCAGTTAGTAATGCACTGGTGTCACAAGCCTAACAGCTTGTGTCAGATTCCCAGAACCCACACAAAGCTGGAAGTGGTGTCACACAACTTTAATCCTAGTACTTCTGTGGTGAATCGGGAGGTGGACACAGGTGAATCAGCCACGTGTTCCATGGCCAGCTAGCCTGGAGCACAAAATACAGTAACGGAAACAGTAGAGACTCTGCCTCAAAACAAGGTGGAAAGAATCAAGTGTCCTAACTTCTGTGCACACACACACACACACACACACACACACACACACGAAATAAATTAACTAATCTAAACTGGGCATGGAGGCACATGCATTTAATCTTAGCATTTGGGAGGCAGAGGCAGAGGGATCTCTGTGAATTCAAGGCCAGCCTGGTCTACATAGCAAGTTCCAAGCCAGCCAGGACTAAAGGGAGACCCTGTCTCAAAAAGACCAAACAAACCAGCAAACAAACTAATCTAAAAAAAAATAAGAGCAATGTATTTCTTCTCATTATATTTCTCTAATGCCTTGTTAACAAATGATACCAAGTGCTGGAGAGGTTGTGGGGAAAGCTGGTGGGAATGTAAACTCATACAGCCACTATGGAAAGCAGTGTGGAGAACTCTTGGAAGACTTGGAATGAACTTGCCACCTGACCCAGCCATATCACTCCTAGGCATGTACCCTCAAGACTCATCTTACCGCAGAGATACATGCACACCCATGTTTATTTCAGCTCTCTTCACAATAGCAAGGAGCTGGAACCAACCCAAATGCCCCTTAACTGATGAGCGGATAGAGAAAATGTGGTACATCTACACAATCGAGTTCTATGCAGCAGTAAAGAAAGATGACATCAGGGCTGGAGAGATGGCCTCTAAGAGTGCCAACCACTCTTAGAGAGGACCCGGGTTCGATCCCCAGTGCCCACATGGTGGCCGAGAACTGTCTGAAACTCCAATTCCAGGAGAACTCCAGTTCCAGGGGAATGCGACACCCTCTTCTGACCTCCGCGGCACTGCACGACACGGGTGCACAGACCTGCATGCAGACAGTGCATTGATACACATACAGAAATAAATTTTAAAAAATTTAAAAAAAAAAGAAAGATGACATCGTGAGCTTTGCAGGAAAATGGCTGGAGCTAGAGGACATCATGCTGAGTGAAGTAACACAGTCCCAGAAAAACAAACAACGAATGGTATGCCTCATCTGTGGATGCTAGTGCCAATTACCTAGTTGTAAATATTTCTTGTGCACAGCCCCTTGAGCTTTTATCCAAAGCAGTTGAGAGTGATGCATATTGGAAACAACAACAATAACAACAGAAAGGACTGCATCGAAGAACTGACTGAAACAGTGAACTTCTGCTCAAAACAGTCAACTTCCTCATGGAGAACATTGAGAAAGACTGAGAAAGAGATGAAAAGCATGTTTGGAAGAATGCATGAGCTCTGGTGGGGTGGGGGAATGGGAGGGGACACGGGTCTAGATTTAATTAAAAAAAATAAAAATAAATTTATGTGGAAAAAAACTATTGTCGATGGGTGTGGTGGCACATGCCTTTAATCCCAGTACTTGGGAGGCAGAGGCAGGCAGATCTCTGTGAGTTCAAGGCCAGTCTGGTCTACAGAGTGAGTTCCAGGACAGCCAGAGCTATAGGGAGACCCTGTCTCAAAAATACAAAAAACAAAACAAAACAAAAAAACTATTGTCATATTGATTTAACATTATAAAAGTATGAGAAAGAAATGGTAATGACCTGAATAATAAAAGCAGGAACACTCTAATGATATGTCGATAGATTTTTTAAATTGATAAGTGTAAAATTTTTATTATATTTCTTTTATAAAGAAAATTGCTTTTCTATTTCTCTCTGAGCAAGAGATAAGCAACAAACAAGCCAGGCATGGTGGTGCAACCTTTAATCTCAGCACTTGAGAGACAGAGGCAGGTGAACCTCTGTGAGTTTATGTTTGAGGCCAGCCTAATCTACATAGTGAGTTCCAGGCCAGCCAGGGCTACATAGGGAGACCTTGTAAAAAAAAAAAAAAAAAAACACATTGGGTCCTTGGGAAATGGCGTGGGTCAGGACGTGAAGTGAGATAATTTGATGAGTTCTCTGCTTCTGTACATTCAATGCACTTAACATGTTTTCATTCTAAAACACTTAGAAGTTAACCTTTTGTTTTTCAAACTAACTCCTTGGTTAGAAACAATGAAGAAAAATCAATCACAAACAGAAAAGAAGAAAGCTAGGGGCTGGAGAGATGGCTTAGGGGATGTCTGATCACTTGCTGCTCTTTCAGGGAACTTGAACTTGGTTCCCAGCACACACCATGAGTGGCTCATAACTGTCTGCCACTCTGGTTCCAGGGGATCTAATACCCTCTTCTGGCCTCCATGGTCACTGTGCACACACATGATGTACATTCATACACGCAAGCAAAACATTCACATTACATAAAACAAAATAAATCATATTAGAAGGACGAAAAAAAGAAGGGAAGGAGAGGAAGGGGAAGAAGGTAGTAAAATGTACCATAAAACCATTTTAAAATTCAGACTTATTTTTTGCAATAGTTTTTTAAGTTAGTCCTTCATTGTTAGGCCCTAAATCATCCTCTTACCTGGAGCCCACATGTCCCAGAGTTGACCCCCTTCTTGTTATATGAGGAGAGAAAAGTCAGCCTAGAATAAGGACTTTAGGGAAATGACCTTCATAGAGTTCTCTAGCACTTTCTAACAATAAACACATTTCATTGAATTAATAATTTGCCACTTAAAATACCGCTGGGCCTACCTGTTCTCCCTCACACCTTGCTCTTCATCTTAGATGAGGCAATAGGAAACAGAGACTGAGGCTCAGTTCAAAAGAAATTGTTTTTCCTAGTGATTTCATCCAAAGCTGATTCCCCAGGACAGAAGAAGGGGTGGAGGGAGTAGTCAGCCAGAGATGGATCTCTATGAGTTCAAGGCCATCCTGGTCTACATATTGAGTTCCGGGACAGCCAGAGCTACAAGGAGACCCCATTTCAAAAAGACCAAAAAAGAAAAAAAAAAAAAAAGTCAGCCAGGCATGGTGGCATACACCTTTAATCCAGCACTTGAGAGGCAGGGACAGGTCAATTTCTGTGAGTTCAAGGCCAACCTGGTCTACAGAGTGAGTTCCAGTCCAGCTGGGGCTACAGGAAGATCTTGTCTCAAAAACACCAAAACGACCAAAACAGATAGATTAGATTAGATTAGATTAGATTAGATTAGATAGATGATAGATAGATAGATAATCAATGGTGCCCAGCTGGCAAGGCATTCCCACCATCACACCAAAACCCAGCATAAAGCACAGTCATGTCAGCCAACAAATCTCAGTTGGAAATATAATCTTTGTTGACTTTTTACAAGTCAGCAGCTCTACGAGGTCAGGTCATACCTGGGTGTAGTTCTTTCTACTTGAAACCTAGTAGTTCTTGTTCAATTTCTTAAGAGAGTCTTCCTTTATAAATACTATATAACAGGTTATTTTTCCAAATGTTATACTCATTTTTCAATGTATAAGTGTTCTCCCTGCATGTATATATATATAAGTGCATCCATGTTGTGCTCAAGGGTTTTGTTTTGGTTTTGGTTTTTTTTTGGTCTTTTCCAGATAGGGTCTCCCTGTAGCCCAAGCTGTCCTGGAACTCACTCTGTACACCAGGCTGGCCTTGAACTCACAAAGATCGGCCTGCTACTGCCTCCCAAGTGCTAGGATTAAAGGCGTGAGCCACCACGCTCGGCAAGTACATCTTTTTTTTTTTTGGTCTTTTTGAGACAGGGTCTCCCTTTAGTCTCAGCTGGTCTGGAACTTGCTTTGTAGACCAGGCTGGCCTTGAACTCACAGAGATCCGACTGCAGGACCCAATGACAAAAATGGAGACAATAAGGGCTGGAACTACTAAAAGACTAAAAGACTTCGACTAAAGGATTCATTGGACTGTTCCTTATAAAACAGAAATCTATAGTACCTAAATGTTTCTTATGAAATGGAAAAATATAGAGACAAGTGCTCAAAAATTCAGCAATACCTAGATTTTGTTTGCTTGTTTGTTGTTGTTGTTTTGTTTCATTTTGTTTTTGAGACAGGGTCCCACAAAAGCCCTAGCTGGACTGGAACTCACTGTTTGGACCAGGCTAGCCTCAGTCTCACAGTGTCAGCCTGCCTCTGCTTTCTAAGACTAAAGGTATGTACCACCATATCCAGCACAATACTTAAATTATAGTTCAGCCAGACAAAGTGATATTTTCTTTATCCACCAACATTCATAACCATAAATCAAAAATGACAGAAGAGAAATATTAGTAATATAATCCTAAGAATTGCACATAAAAAGTATTTATGCTTGCAAAGGACATACGACATAATATTGCCAAATTAAAACTTTCTCTAGGTGGTTGTGAAGTTGGGCTTCAGAGAGGAAAAGCAGTAGAAATGAAAAAAGGCTGAATTCCGTGTGAGGCCACAGGCCTAGAAAAAAATCCACTCTTCCCACCATAGGAGGTCCTGGAGGCAGGGAGAAGAGGGAGGTGGGAGGGGCCCACCTTGTAGTAGTCATAGAGCAGGCCAAGGGCAGCAGCACTGTCCTCATCACCATTAATGCTCATCATCGCCTTGGTGGCTGCGGTCAGGGGATTCTCCAGGTACGACTTCCAGGCTTCATCTTCGCTGGTGTAGGCTCTTCGGGTATTGAACGGAGGGTCACTGGTCATGGGCACTAAGGCCAGTAATCTTTTATTACTATAAAAACAAGAGAATGTGAAGTTCATTATCTTGGAACTTTCCATTTCCCCACCTAAATACTGCACACTACACATCATGTGGTTACAAGCACTGATTGGTACTTCCCCAGAATAAGCCAGATTAAAGCCACGACAGCCACCTGCAAATATAAAGCCCCCAATTTACACCTTCATTTGCATAAGAAGTAGTCATAGCCTTTAAAAGGTAGTATAGCCATTTAGCTTAGGTCAACCTCCTTTAAACTTGATTTTCCATGTCTAATAGTTCCAAGTAATTAATCATTCTTCATTAATGAGGACTAGAAGAAAACCCTATGCAAGGATAGTTTTCATTTAACTAAGCTCTAATTAAAAACATCAATTGCATGTAATCAGTACGTTAATGACTCAAATTATTTTATTAACTTTAATCTATAATAAATTTAATCTTAAATTCCTACCAAATTATAGACCAATCTAAATCTCTTAATAAAAACTGCTTAGCAAACACAACATATTACATACAGATAATGGTACACAAGACATAATGGAGAGGAAGTAACGGGACAGGCTTTGTATGTGAATCTAGTGCTGCTATAGGAGTCAACATATTCAATGACATGTATGTATTGATGTATTAGGTTATAAAGTCCATCATAGGCCCTAAAGAGTGCACCTGGAGAATCTTCACTACAGACAGAAAGGGAGTGAATCAAGTCTAACCAAGTCAACCATGCAGAAAAAGCAGTAACTGACAAAACTGAGCAATGTTAAAGACCACAACAGTCCAAGGTCCCCATGGAGAGACCCAATGTCAAGTTATCAGAGCCTGGGGAAACTCCACCACTCACTTCCTCGCCCTTTTTCTTGTTCACTGAAATAGAACCACAGTGGAACAATGACACACTGTATTCAAGTTACACCTACTTTGGCACACAGTAGCATGACGCCGACTAAGTGACAGCATCAGTAACAGCAACACCAGTAACATCCTATGGAAATTCAGCCACCAAAATCTTCTCATGGTCATAAAGTTCCAAAAGCAGTCCCTCTACCCTGATAGTCCTTTAGGATCTCTGTATTATCAATGGCCCCTTGGGTCACTTTGGGCTAAAGGACTGGTATGAACCCTTAAGGAAGTATGTGTTAAAGTCATGCATTGTGTGAGGTCAGAAAGTGACACTGACACTGCTTGTTTGAGATGGGGTTGAGCCAATGGGTAATAAATATTTAATAGATCTTAATAGTCTCTAGACCTAAGATTTGAGCTCTTTGTGCCAGTGGTTAGGTAAAACCGATTAGGGAGAAAGAATACTGACTCAATTGCAAATGACAAGGACTAAAGGTGCATAAATGAAGTTTCTTTGCAACATGAGACAAACTCTTAGTAACCATTAGGCAATGTGGAGTGAGTCCTCACTCAGTCACCCACAGTGAAGGAAAGTTAAATGAACATCTGAGTTTCAGTGCCCTCAAGTATGGACAACAATGCCTACCTACTTCTTACCTCACAATATTGTTGTAAGAATCAAATGAAATCACTGGTAAACAGGTGCCATGCAGGAGACAGTGCTCTGCAAATAACAGGCATCGCTGTCTCTGAACTATTTATTCCATGTTCCTATAAAGTTTGTGTGTACATAAAGTTTTGGTAATGTTGACTATAATTTATTTTTTTTACTATAATTTAAAAGCAGTTAAACAGGCTGGAGAGATGGCTCATAATTAAAAGCACTTCCTGCTCTTCTAGAGAACCTGTGTTCAGTTCCCAGCACCACACGGCAGTTTACAACTATTCATAACTTTATTTCCAGGAAATCAGACTCCTTCTGGCCTCTGAAAGCATTGCATGCATATGGTGCACTTGCAAACATGCAGGCAACACTTACTCATACATATAAAATAAAAATTAATAAGCCTAAAAAGAAAACATTTAAAGTGGTAAACATATCAGCAACTTAAGGGAAACCAGAGTTGTTCATGTAGCACCATTCATAAGCACTTATTAAGAGACCAATAGGTGGCACTCATGCTGTTAACCATGGAGTAATGAACAGGACTGACAGGGTCACAGGGCTCACAGCCTGGCAGGATGGAGACAGCACCTGGGGCCACGAGTGTGAGACGGGAATGTGCAGTACTAGAATGGCTCATGACAGAGGGGACAAGCTAATCAGAGGATGGAGGGCAGCATTTCTGTTTGGATCTGGAAGATAGAGAGGTATGTTATCAATGCTGAGAAAGGAAGATGTAGGAAATAATTTTAAAATAAAGAATATGTTTAGTCATTCAGCATAATGGAATTTTCTTATGAAAGGACTACATTCGTATACATTTCAGAAAGCCCACTAGAAAAAGATGCATAATTTTTCTAACAGCAACACAGTATCTCCATATTGTGATATAGGATACAGTTAGGCTTGCAGGCAGGAACTTTTGGTCTATAAGCAGAATGAGGTCTCTGGGGAGAATCAAGGTGAGGCAGGGTCCCAGACTGCTGGTGCTGCTGCCCCCCCTCCCCTCCCCGCCACAGCTGTTCAGATTCACCACTCCTCACTTAGTCAAACAGAAAATTCTGAAGCCCAACCATTGCTCGCCAGAGTCTAGGCATCACGTCACTCATGCTTCCAGACCTCAGATTGACAAAAAGATCCAAATCTAAAATATGAAGCATGGTCTCTACTGAATGTGCATTGCTTTTGCATCATCATAAAGTTGCAAAACTGGAACTCAAGCTCTTGTACCTTGAAAACCATCTGTATCTGCAGTAACCTCACCATTGGAAGAGATAAAGACTGGATTCCCTTTCATGCCAAAGCAACACATACTGCTTGTGAGGAAGGGTGTGTTGGCTGTATATAATGCTGGCTAATCTGGCAATCTTAAGCAGGAAGTAGTCGCCTAATTCACTGAAGAGATTTTTGCTGCATAGTCCTTAGAATTCAACTCCTTCCTGCCGTGTCTCCTAGACTGCTGACTTCATCTGCTCCTGGCACAGATGTTCACTTGTGAATTTAGGAGTTTTATCAGTATTTCCCCTACAAAGAAATTGTCGGTGAATCCTTGTATGATAAATAGGAAATATGCTGGGCGCAGTGGTGCATGCCTCTAATCCCAGTACTCGGGAGGCAGAGGCAGGTGGATCTCTGTGAGTTCAAGGCCAGCTTGGTCTACATAGTGAGTTCCAGGACAGCTAGGGCTACAGGAGACCCTGTCTTGAAAAGACACACACACACACACAGAAATATATTTTTTTCTAGAAATCACCATTTTCCTGGCTATTTCTTTTCACATTTTTGATAGCCCAAGGGCATTTTATGTTCTCCCCTTTAATTATGAAATGACTTTGTTTTATTCTTCAGATTATAATTTGACAGAACACTAAAAAATGAAGTTTGGATCAATAAAAATACAATAATCTCTGATATGTTGAGAAAAAGTGTGGTCTTATTAATATGAAGGAATGATAATTCACAAAACAGCTTTTAACAGAAACATTCTCAGAGGCTGAGATTTACCATCACTCACGGACAATGGCAATTCTAACTGCTTTAGTCATTTCTAAAACATCCTTTGTAAAGCTTCAGGTCCACAGCCTTATAGATGGCCTTGCACACAGAACTGTGAAGAGGAACTGTCAACTTGATCTTGGGATCCCTCTTTGGAGAAAACTGTAGATGAGCACTAGAAAAATTCACGTTGCATCAGATCATTTTTACGGTTGAATTTCTTCCCATTTGTTTTCATTTACCTGCTACTTCATTCTGTGTGTGTGCAGGGAGCTAGGAGATGCATCATCGACTGCAGGAGTGAGATTATTGAGCAGTCTTTCCACTGAGATAAGAGCCAGCAAGAACTGAAAACTCCAAATCTCTCTGACAGACAGCCTTCTTCCAGCCTTAGGGCAGTAAGGAGAGTCTCATTCATGGAGCACTTTGTTAGGGAGCTCAAGAAACTTAGCCTATAACATCTTCACCTTCTCAAAATGTGTCCTCTGTATGAAGTCAGTTACCACACCCATCACAACAGCTTTCATCTTAACTCTTCATGTCTCTTCTCTCTCTCTCCAGCAACTTCCCTTTAATCCCTATGAAAATTTGGCAGAATGGTCTTCATAGAATATTTTCTGGAGTATAGTATGAGTTTTTACTGCCTGTAAGACCATGTGATATTTAAGGTTCTCCACTATCTGGCCCTAGCTTACCTTCTCCTATAAAGCCATCTTCTCTGTCATTCCCTAAAGATGCCCCCCAGCCTCAGCTCAAGTTGCTTCTATTTCTTCTCTCTCTCTCTCTCTCTCTCTCTCTCTCTCTCTCTCTCTCTCTCACACACACACACACACACACACACCATAATCCAACTGCAACATCCCATCAACATCCCGTCCTCCAGCTTCAGGATTTTGTTTTAGTCCTTCAGACTCCCCCCCCTTTACAAGAACTCTTAGGCATCTACTACTTAATGTCCATTATGCAGTTTACTGGCTCGAGCTCTCCAATCTACCAAGGACCCAGCAGTTCCCACACGGCCACGCCTTTGCTGGGCACCATTCTCCCTGGCCGACCCTGGGATCCCAACCTATCTGACATCTCTCTAAGGTCTAGAAAGTCAGGGCTGGAGAGATGGCTCAGAGCACCTGCTGATCTTCCAGAAGAGCTGAATTTGGTTCCTAGCACCCACATCAGGGGGCTCACAACTCGAGTACCAAGGGACCCAGTGCCTTTTCTAGCCTTCACTGGTACATGCGCTCACATAGACACTCATGCACCACAGACATACGTATTAAAAAAATAAAAATAATTATTCAAAAAAATTCTGGAAACTCCTGTGCACCCTTGGCCGTCTTCTAGAGGTGCCAGTTTCCACCCCAATCCGAGGGCCATTTACAGACATTAATCTCCCTACACAAATTCACACATCTAGAAACTCAGACTTAACACTTATGGCTTAAGACACATCTAATATAGATCTTTAGAAACATGTCAGATTATGTTTACAAAAATATTGTCCAGAAGATTGTGGTAGATTTGAATCCTGGCCCAAACAGTGACTAGGCCTGTCACCTGTCTCCATCTCAGCTTTCTTATTTGTGGATGAGTTGTTGCACAAATTGAATGAGAGAAATATATACGGTGGTCCTAGCAGAGAACTGGGCACAGAGCAATGGCCATAACTGGACCAGAGCAGAGATCAGAAGAGCAAGATAAGATGGGAAAGCCAAACATCTTATCTTCAACCACCACCCTGCCCCACTTCAAATCCCAGCCAGTCCTAAGCCTTCTTTATCTCTGTTGATAGCAATTCCATTCTTCCTGTTACAACATTTAGAATCCTTGATTCTTTATTTTTATTTGTTTATTTATTTATTTATCATTCACTTAAATTAGAAAATCACACTGATTCAACATGCAGGATATTTCCAGACTATTACCACTTCTCAGTACCTCCACTGGTCCCAGTCATCTAGCTCCTGGACTGTTGTGGTCTCTTTGGCATGCCCTCATTAATCCTCGCCTCCTGCAAGTTACACTCTTAAATCCCTTTCCACACTGCACGGGGATTTTTAATCTATACGACCAACAGCATACTGTAGAAGTGACACTGTGGAGTTTTGTGTTTTGTTTTGTTTTGTTTTGTTTTGTTTTGTTTTGTTTTGTTTTGTTTTGTTTTGAAGTGGAGTCTCCCTGGAGCCCCAGCTGGCTTGGAACTCACTAAGTAGATCAGGCTAGCCTCAAACTCCCAGAAATCTGCCTGTCATCTGCTCCCAATGCTGGCATTAAAGGTGTGCACCACACCTGGCTGGACAGTGTTTTCTCTAGAATTCTAGAGTCCTTCTCCCCTCTCCCTGCCCCCTCCCTTGTTCCCTCCCCTCCCAGCCTCTAAGAGGTGAGCTGCAGTTTTGCTGCTCTGTGCTCCCTGCCAAATCCCCAGCTTTATGACAGGCCTACAGCTATGGAGCCAAATGGCCATGGACTGAAAACTCTGCCACTGTGAACCAAAACAAATCCCTCCTCTCCTTGGTTATTTGTCACAGTGATGAATAGCTGATACAGATACACTAATTGTAAATATACTGATCCACTGATTAGAGTAGATTCTCCCCAGGACCCATCAGGTACTCCAGTTTTGTTAATGTCTGGAATGTGCCCTTAGTCATACTAAATAGAACTGAAAGGATTAAGAGTCAAATTAAAGAGATAAAGGAAAGGTGCAGCAAGCACTAGAAGTAAATCATAGAAAGGAAGTCAGCACAATGGAAAAACGGGTTGAAGAGGACAAGGGAAGTTTTTAATGGTGAGAATTGGTTACGATAGTAACAAGGAAATGTTGAGTATGTAAATCAAAATCCAAAACATGAACCATGATTATTTGTGAATTTTTTAACCTTTTATTTATTATTTTTATTTTATTTGTACTACATGTACAGAAGTACACCCAGGTAGCTCAATGCCCATGGAGGTCAAATGGGTGTCAGATCCCCCTGTAACTGGAGCTACAGATAGTTGTCAGCCACCAGCAGGTGCTAGGAATTAAATTCAGGTCTTCTCCAAGAGCAGCCAGTGCTCTTAACCAATGAGGCATCTCTCCAGTCCTTTAATCCCAGCAATTGGGATGCAGAGGCAGATGGATCTCTGTGAGTTCAAGGCCAGCCTGGTCTACACAGTAAGCTCCAGGCCAGCTGGAGGCTACAGGGAGACCCTGTCTCAAAGACCAAAATAATTTTTTTGAAATAAAATAAGGGGTATATATCAGAATGTTAACATTTGGACAATTTGAATTAACTTAGTCAATAATTTGAAATGCCAGTGCACAGCATTACAAAATCACAGACAGAGCTGGGTGTGGTGCAATACAGGCCTGAGGCATTAAAGGGACAGAGGGTAAGAGTCCACCTTAGGATTTCCTTTTCTACAGTGCAGTTAGCCTTAAGACACTATGACCTGCTGGATTTGGAGGTGCTATGAAAGAATATCTAGTTATCTAAAAAGACTATGGAAATATCAATTCCTTTTCCAACTTTAGGTATGAAGCAGGATTCCCTAATCAAAATGACACTTCCAGCCAACTGCATGATAATACATCTATGAATCCAGCAGGTAACTGGTAAGCCAGACATTTAAAGGGAACTGCAAAAATACAAAACATCATTGCTATCCTCACTAATTTTTTTTTTTTTTGTCTTTTTTGAGACAGGGTCTCCCTTTAGTCCCAGCTCCTCTGCCTCTGTTGGAATTAAAGGCGTGCGCTACCACGCCCGGCAATTTTTTAAAAACCTACTTTAAAGCTGGGCCTGGTGGCGCATGCCTCTAATCTCAACTCTAATGCCTCTAATCTCAACTCTCGGGAGGCAAAGGCAGGTGGATCTCTGTGAGTTCAAGGCCAGCCTGGTCTACAGAGTGAGTTCCAAGACAGCTGGGGATACAGGGAGACTTATTAATATTTTTTTGTCTTTTTGAATCAAGGTTTCCTTGTAGCCCCAGCTGTCCTGGAACTTGCTATGTAGACCTGTGTTATGGAACCTTGCTGTGGGAGAATATATAGCCTCACCCCACTTAAAATTGGCTCTCTCTGCTTTCTGTTAGTGGTGGAAGAAGCGATCTCTCAACTTCCTGCTTCCACTACCATGGCTAGAATTAAAGGCGTGCACCACCGCACCCAGCAGACTCCTTTTAATAAGAGATTTCTAGAGTCTGATGAGATGGCTCAGTAGCTAAAGGAGCTTACTGCAGAGCTTGACAACCTGAGTTCATTCCCCAGGACCCACGGAGTGGAGAGAACAGATGCCTGCAAGTTGCCCTCTGATCTCCACATGTGTGCTGTGGCGTACACACACACACACACACACACATATATAATAAACAAATGTAATTTAAAAATTTTTTAAAGAATAGGTTTCCAGTCTCCAGACCCAACTAGTCTAGAACCAAAAGGCCTATTAAGATGGAAATAAAGCCGGCCATGGTGGCATCCTAGCACTTGGGAGGCAGAGGCGGGCGGAACTTTGAGTTCAAGGTCAGCCTGGTCTACAAAGTGAGTTCCAAGACAGCTGGGGCTACATAGAGACCCTGTCTTGAAAAGACCAAAAAAAAAAAAAAAAAAAAAAGAAAAAAAAAAAAAAGGAAACTAATAAAATTCAAAAGGCAACTCATAATTTAGGCAACATAAATTACAGAACTACTCAATAGATGTAATTTATGGATTTGTAATGCTTGTCGATGGCCAGAGGTACAGCTTGTTTTCATGTTTATGAACAGAATCATACCATGCAAGGGCTGAACCTTCATGACTATCTACTTGGAGCTTCCTACTGACAAAAGGAGAAAGTGGGGTGCAGAGAGACCATAGCACTTCCGTGGGACCTGTTACTTTTGTTAACACTAAATGATTAAAAGACAGAGTGCTGGGAGAGAATATTTGGTTGGCTAATAAGTAGTGCTTTGTGAACACATAAGCACTCTTTCATGAGGATGGAATGAGAGTTATACATAACTTCATGAAAAGTTTCTGCCCTTAATTTACCCCAATCCATTGAGCAACATTTTATTGAACTTCTCCTATGATGATCTAGTCCTGAGAGGCAAAGAACAGGTAACTCAGGCAAAGGGAAAAAAACCTCACTAATTCATTCATCTATCCATCCATCCATCCATTCACTCATTCATTCATGTAATATCAATAATTATACCCTAGTGCTCACACTTTAAGCTCTTTTTGTCATACTAAACTCCAATCCCTAAATATATAAGTCCAGGTGTAAAGACATAATAGAATACCAATTCTTGGAAGGTAGGAGCTGTAGTTTTATTCATACCCTAGAGCACTGCTACTTAAAAACCTCGAACATTAAGATAGCATTCGCTTAGCTAGTCTTAACTGAGCACCTACAATAAGCAGGTAGGCTACAACAATGAAAAAGCAGATCTACTCTCCACCCTCACCTGTTGTGTACAGATGAATACACAACTGCAGATGTGACAAATGTTAATGGGAAAAAAGCACAGGCTGCTGGAAGATAATCTGTCTGGCGGACCATCCCCCTAGCCCTTCAACTCCAGGGAGCAGAATGGACCAAATATGCCCCTGCCCTGCTCGGAATCTCTGTCACACTTCCTATGGAGCCCTCCAGGCCAGCGACAGGGTAAGGACCATGAAGAACAGTAAAGCAGGCAAGTTCTTGGGAGCCTGGGGACACCCTGGATGGCTGATGTTGACTCAGAGACCCCATCCCCTGTGAACCTTCTTTAGAAGGCTTCTACCTAGTGTCCATCACTGGGGGTGTCTTGGCTCAGGCTGACAGCTCTCTCTTACCTTTCTGGATGGGTCCCCACTCACATCATCTTACAGCTACTTCTAGTAAAGTTCTCACATGTTAGCGAGGTGTGTTGGGGCCTGTACTTCCAGCACTTGGGAGGCAGAGGCAGGAGGATCTCTGTGAGTTCAAGGCCAGCCTGGTTTACATAGTGAGTTCTAGGACAGCTGGGGTTACAAAGAGACCCTGTCTCAAAAAAGAAAGAAAAAAAAAGTTCTCACATAATTAATTCCACATTCAGCTCTTCTTTGTCCTACAGAGCCCAAAGGAACACATGATCTACTTTGGATTGAGAATGAGCTGCTCGGGATTAGTTGATGGAGGAAGGACACAAAAAGATCTACAAGGAAGGTGGGAGGATTTAATCACAGGGAGGTGAGGGAGAAGACTGTAGGAATAGTTTGTCTCTGAGGCAGGGTGGAACTTCTCCCAGTGAAGGACTAAATGAAGGTCAGCATAGCTGGATGGTAATGTTTCAAGAAAAAAAAAAAAAAAAAAAAAAGGGC
>VZQC01000897.1:1203706-1218917 GCA_009823505.1 Rhizomys pruinosus | reverse complement strand
AGAGAGAGAGAGAGAGAGAGAGAGAGAGAGAGAGAGAGAGAGAGAGGAGAAGGGAGGAAAAGAGATGGATGGAAGGAAAGAAAGGAGAGAACTGGAAAAATTTCTCTTTAAAAAAATGAAATTGAGGGGGCCGGAGAGATGGCCTAGCTGTTAAGAGCACAAACCGCTCTTGCAGAGGACCCGGGTTCGATCCCCAGCACCCACATGGCGGCTGAGAACCATCTTTAACTCCAGTTCCAGGGGAATCTGACGTCCTCTTCTGACCTCTGTGGCATTGCACAACACGGGTGCACAGACCTACATGCAGACAGTACATTCATACACATACAAAATAAAAGAAAAAAAATGAAATTGAGGGCTGGAGGGATAGCGCAGCCGTTAAAGGCTAAGGCTAACAACCAAAAAGTAAAAGATGAAATTGGGCTTGGTGGTGAAGGAGTTTCCACCCAGTTGTGTATTGACTTATTTAAATTAGACTGTTATTGAGACCACTACTAAAATAAATCCAGACAGATGTTTAAATTTCATATTCAACCACAAACATCCAGAAAATAAAGAATATATAAATAAATCTTTAATTTCCTACTGAACTTAGGAAGTTCTTTAGGCATAAATACAGTAGAAGAATCTATGAAGAAAAATTGGTCATTTTAACCACTTAAACATTCAAGTAAATAAAGAATTGAAGAGAAAGGCACCAGAGTGAGGCTGATCATAAAACCTCTCCTGTAAGATCTCAAGAAAGAACAAACACTGGTGTGTGCCTCTCATAAACAGATCCCTGTATGATGAAGACTCACAGTCTCGTGTCGTACACCCCAGTAGAGGGGACTAGCAGCAACGGAGACAGTGAGATCAACAAACAACGGAAAGTCTGCCATATCCTTCCAGTTGGAGTGAAGGCCAAAGAGGCTCCAACAATGTGGAATCCCCTTGGAGGTAAGTCACCATAGCCGTGGTCGCAGTTCACCAACGGTGAGAACTAGGGATCATTCTAGTCTAGCAGAAGACAGAAGAAATGATCTCAGCCTACTGACCCATCCCTGGCTGAGCGGATCGTTCAGTATGGATGGAGCACGGATGTGTGGACAGTCATGCCGTGCTGGAGGCACACAAAGAAACTGGCAAAAACAAGCAAGAAAGGGAAGCAACAGCCAGCAGAATAGCCATGGTCGCTAAACCCCACACATGAACAGAGGCCACGTAAGGGTAGATCACACCAAGTAAGGAGATTGTGTGGGAGCCAGTCCTGGGGTCCCCAACAAAGATGTTCCTCCCCCATGGATGATTTTACACTAGGAAAAGCCACAGGCACTAAGTGACCACCCGAGGCAGACTGACACTTGATGCAGTTTCCACCTTGCAAGAATACACAGGAAAGTTTCAGGAAAAGACACTAAGCTGTGAACAAAGGATGAGATTCCTGAGGGTGAGCCTGTATTATGCCATGAAGAAGCCCATTTTGAGATTGAAAGTTCTAGAACTTCTAGGGGCCTACAGACACGGCAACCCTCCTTGTGGGTGTATGATGTGCTCAGTATAAGTAAGTCAGAGGGTGGAGGTCCAAGTTATCTCTGGTACGTGGAAATGCAGTCAGTTCCCTGGCCCATCTTTGCTCCTATGCAGAAGCTTGCAAGAGGCATAGAGCTTTCCAGGAATTAAAGCCACTTAATTACAACATGTATGATGCTTCTACCAGACAGCTTCAAACTTGAAAGACTGAAAGAAAACTACATTAGTAAGGTACTTTTTTTTTGGTCTTTTCGAGACAGGGTCTCCCTGTAGCCCCAGCTGTCCTGGAATTCACTCTGTAGACCAGGCTGGCCTTGAACTCACAAAGATCCGCCTTCCTCTGCCTCTGCCTCCCAAGTGCTAGGATTAAAGGCATGCGCCACCATGCCCGGCCTATATTATTTGACCATCTACAAAAGCCTGTCTACCTCGTCTCTGAGGAAAACAAGTATTCCCCAACAACTGTTCCATATTCCCAATAAAACATCTCTCAGAGAAGGATCACACAGAATTATCAGCCTGATTTCTTTGACAGAAAGGGACCACTGAGATGACAGGGTAGCCTTTTGCCCTGGTGGCTTTTGTGATTGGGTGGTGTTACTATGGCAACAATCTAGACTGCTTCCTTGTCCTCTCTATTGTCCTCTGGTGTTCTGATCAACCCAGAGTGGTTAGTTTAAACCCAGTAGATGGAAGAGCCATCAGCAAATAATCTCCAGTAGAGATGAGAACTGAAAAAAGAAAAAAAAAAAAAAAGGTAGATGGTGCTGGCTGATGAACTGAGAAATGCCCAGCACACTGGTGAAACACACTTCTAGGTGTATCTTTGGGGACATTTCCATAGGCCAATAATAGCTAAAGGTTGAGACCCCATCACCCGGCATCATACACATCAGTCCCCACAAATATCCGCTCTAGCAGGAAGTCATTGCCCTGGGCAGTTTTCCGTTGCACTGGTAGAAATCTCTCCTTGCAGGAAGACTTGGGCTCTGTGACAGCCACCAGCTGTAGGGAGAGGAGCCCAAGCTTGGCCCCCAGCCAGAGACTAAAGTGCTTAACATCCCCAGATGGCAGGACCGCAGGAAGCTTAACACTCTCAAAGCTCAGAGAACCTTAAACTGGGCCGAGGGGCACTTCCTCCCAGTCTCCCTTCCCTCCCTGAAGCACTGAGTCAGACTCCCTAAGGGTCTGGGGCTCTTCCCAGCTCCCTCCCTACATTCCCTCACTGGGCCTTCCCCTAATAAAATCCTTGCATGTTTAATCTCATCTTGGTGTCTGGTTCTTAGAGTATCTGTACTAACACATACATAAGCTGAGACAAAAATATCTTTGCCATCACCTGTCATTCTGAGTCCCATGTACAGGAATCACACAGGAATATGGCCCAGGTTTTCTGGTCAAATGTCCATAAAAGCAGTGATGGATTGTCCTGGGTGCATATGTCCTGGGGGGCTTGGGAGGGGCTAAATCTGACAAAGGATGAGAGGTGCTAAGCAATGATACCAGGAGACCTGGAACTGATCACTTCCTGAATAATACTGGTGCTTAGGCTGTCCATCCACAGACAAAGGAAGCATAGAAGAAATTGAAAGGTTAGTCAAGGACTTCCAAAGACTCAAGAAACATTCATTCGTGGGATAATTCCAACACTAAAACCTGGAATATTTCCAAATTCATTCTAATCAACTGCCCCAACATGGATATCAAAATGCAGCAAGGAGAGCATGCACTGATGGACTCAGCATGCGCAGACCCGGAAACAGGCCACATCAATTATGCCCACTGCAGATAACACTTCCTGTTTACCACGTCCTGTGAACTTTCTAAAGTTGCACATCGCATCTCAGAGGGCAGGGAAACAAAATCCCTTACCATTTTCCCTTTCCTTAGAGGGGAAACTTGAAACACAGGGAGATTAAATAACTTACTCAATGTGACACTATAAGAAAGCAGTCGAGATTGGATGAACAGATATAAAATCATCAGTTAAAAAATGTGCATTGGCCAGGCGTGGTGGCGCACACCTTTAATCCCAGCACTCGGGAGGCAGAGGTAGGTGGATCTCTGTAAGTTCAAGGCCAGCCTAGTCTACATAGTGAGTTCCAGGCCAGATGGGGCTACAGAGAGACCCTGTCTCAAAAAGACAAAAGAAAAAAAAAAAGCATTAGGCTAGGAATGTAATTTGTATAAAATTCTGGGTTCCATCCCCAGAAATACACACGCATTACTTGTTTAAATTTTTAGCGCAGAGAAAACCCTATTAAGCAAAATAACTAAGCAAACAAACAACAAAAACCATGAATTTAGCCTCTTAAAAATCTCTAAAGAGTGGGCTGGAGAGATGGCTCAGTGGTTAAGAGCACTAGCACCGGCTGTTCTTACAGAAGAACACAGTTCCAGTTCCAGGGAGATTTGACATCCTCCTCCAGTCTCCTCAGGCACTGCACAGCATGGGTACACTTACACACATGCAATGCACTCATACATAAAAAAATAACCTTTTCACTATTAAAGAAAAAAAACTTTAAGGAGCAAAACCACAACACAGCCAGTGATGGAATATGATGGAAACAAGCTACTCTCAATATATAAACAGCTCCTAAAATTCAAGAATACAAAATAATAATAGAAACAAAAAGAAAAATAGACAAAGAACATTAACAGGAGTTCACTCACACACATACACAAATAAATGTAATAAAACGTTTTAATAAAATAAAAAGTAAAACATTTTTTTTTAATTGATGAACTCAGGGACAAATACTTAGAGATAGTTTGTAAGAGGATGAACAGTGCAGCTAACTCCCAGTACCTGGAAGCCCGCCCTTCATTTACACAGCGCCTTAGAGTTTCCTGGAGGAAAACCATTATCACAGCAAAGGTTAGACCTCCTAATCAAAGAGCCTTAACTCTCAACCACAGGAACGTGTGAAAAAACAGAAGCGAGTGCAGCAGGGATCTAGGTAATCTACAAATGTATTTAAAACAATGAGCTCAACCTTCTACTTAATTGGTAGCCAAAGTCATTTAGCTGGAATTTCTTTTTGATGCCCTCTCTGCTATACCTGGAAAGGAAAACAGACATACATCTCTAAAAGGTTAATTAATCAAGAGGGAGACTAAATAAACAGGCAAAATAATTCGCCAAGCAAGGACACCTGATTAGCACACTGCCTATAAAGCCACAACACGTTTAAAGGCAATTCCTAATTGTCTTAGATATTTTTGTCTATTTAGAAGTTTCATATTACTTCCATCAATTGTAAGTTCTGGCAGATGTTCCCTTTAACTCTATAAATAACAGGCAGATGAGAAGAACACTATCAGGACTCTTTCTGTTGTGTTTGTTTTGAGGCAGTTTCTTTCACTCTTCAGCTCAGGCTGGCCTGGAATTCCCTTTATAGTCCAAGCTGGCTTCAAACAGAAGATAATCCTCCTGCCTCAGACTCCCAAGTGTCCCTATACACTCTTTTGGGGAAGTTGGTTCTCTCCTTCCATCAAGCTGGTTCTGGAGACTGAACTCTAGCGGCAGGTGCCCTACCCACTGAGCCACCTTCTAGTCTGTAGTCCTGCTTTCCAGATAAACAAGTAAAGTATTTCTTAACCACTAACAGGCGAGAAAGAAAGGAAGGAAGGAAGGAAGGGAGGGAGGGAGGGAGGGAGGAAGGAAGGAAGGAAGGAAGGAAGGAAGGAAGGAGAAAGAAAAGAGAGAAAAAGAAAGGAAAGAAAAAGTAAGTGATGGAGGTCTGATCAAACCTGAGAAATTAAAATAAAACAAAAAAGAAGAAAATTGGAAGATTTTTCTGATCTCATTCCTGATTCCAGGATCTAAAAAATGGAAGCTGAGATATAAAGCTGCATTTTTTTTTTTTTTTTTGAGGCAGGATCTCCCCGTAGCCCCAGCTGTCCTGGAACTCACTATGTAGACCAAGCTGGCCTTAAACTCAGAGATCCATCTGCCTCAGCCTCCTGAGCCCTGGGATTAAAGGCATGCACTGCCACGCCCAGCCAAAATTGCATTTTTGTTGTTGTTGTTGTTGTTGTTGTTGTCTTTTTGAGGCACGGTCTTCTTTTAGTCCCAGCAAGCCTGGAGCTTGCTATCTAGACCAGGCTGGCCTTGAACTCACAGAGATCCGCCTGCCTCTGCCTCCTGAGTGCTGGGATTAAAGGCGTGCACTACCACGCCCAGCTTCAAAATTCCATTTTTTTTTCTAGTTACATCCTTAAACCTTCCATTTGTGGCCAGCGTCATGTTAGGAGCCTTAGCACTTAGCAGGTACTGGCTGTGTCTCTGGATTCTGGGCTCTCAACACAACATGTCTGGGTTGAGCACCTTAGCCTGCTGGATCTGCTCATCCGTTACCTAAATTGAAATGCCTGAGCCATTGCTTTCACAGGCAAAAGAACGTGGGGAACTGTTCTCAGGCTCCATTACTTGTCTCAAAAGATGGCCACTAAACACTGATAATAAACTGTTCACACACTGTAAAGTCTCTACAGCTGAACTCTATAAAACCTCAAGGGCTTTAAAGATCTCAACATATCAAAGAAACAGATATAAAGCTCTATTAAAATGCGCCTTTAATCCTAGCACTTGGGGGAAGCAGGGGCAGGCAGATCTCTGTGAGTTCAAGGCCCGCCTGGTCTACATAGTGAGCTCCAGGCCAGCTAGTACTAAAGGGAGACCCTGTCTCAAAAAGACAAAAAAAAAAAATGGAAACTAGCCCAGCATGGTGGCTGGTGCCTTTAATCCTAGTACGTGTGAGGCAGAGGCAGGTGGATCTTTGTGAGTTCAGGGCCAGCCTGGTCTACATAGTGAGCTCCAGGCCAGCTGGGACTAAAGGGAGACCCTGTCTCGAAAAGACCACAAAAAAAAAAAAAAGTGTGCGAAAGCTTAGCTCCAAGGATAATCTTACCAGTGTCACCTTCAGTAGAAAAAGCAGAGAGGCAGAAAAGCACATTGATGGTGATCTGCTCAGATTAATCTGGAGAGTTCCATTCAGTACAGAACTATAGGGCCATTCAAAGTATTTATCACCATGGAAGCAATGTGAAATAAATACTAACTTAAAAACCAAGTTACTCCCTAGGGGTGGTGCTGCCTGCTTATAATTCCCAACTACCCCACAGGCTGAGGCAGGAGGATGGCAAGTTGATGGTAAGCTGTGAGAGCTATTGAGACTGTTAAAAAAAGAACAAAAGGAACTAGGATATAGCTCAGTGGCAGAGTACTTGCCTAGCATATGAAAGAAAGGTCCTGGGTTCAAACCCCAGCACAGCTAAATTAATTAATCGGTTAATTAATTGTTACCTGTACATAAATCACTATCTTTTCTCTGTGCAAGCAGTATACTTGAAAATGCAGCCGGGCGTGGTGGCGCACACCTTTAATCCTAGCACTTGGGAGGCAGAGACAGAAGGATCTTTGTGAGTTCAAGGCCACCCTGGTCTACAGAGTGAGTTCCAGGACAGCTGGGGCTACAGGGAGACCCTGTCTCAAAAAGACAAAAAAAAATTGGTATTTTCAGATATTTTGCAATTAAGCATAATAAATTAATAAGGCCTTTTAACTAACCCTCAAAAGGCTAGAATAAGCTGCGTATGGTGGCACATATCCATACTCCCAGGACTTAAAAAGTTACAGCAGGAGGATCATGAATTCAAAGCCAGCCTGGGCTACATAAACAACAAAACAAGACAAAAGGACAAAATTTTAATGAGTTAATTCCATAAAAGTTGATTTCAAACTTTTGACATTCAAAGGCAGTGAAAGTAACACACACACACACACACACACACACACAGAAGAGAAAAAAAATTAGGGGGGTTCTTTTTGAGAGAGGGTCTGTCTCCCTGTAGCCCAGCCCCCAGCTGTCCTGGAACTCATTATGTAAAACAGGCTGGCCTTGAACTTACAGAAATCCACCTGCCTCTGCCTCCCAAGTGCTGGGATTAAAGGCGTGCACCATCACACCTGGGTGAGAAAAATATTTAATATCAAAATGTAAACCTCGGGCCTGGAGAGATGGCTCAGCATTTGAGAGCACTACTGGCTGCTCCTGCAGAGGATGCAGGTTCAGTTCTCAGCACCCACAAGGCAGCTAACAGCTGTTGGTAACTACAGTTCCAGATACCCTGACCTGTCCTCCACAGGCATTGTACCATACATGCAGACAATAAACTCATACAGATAAAAAAAATTTTTAATGTAAACCTTTACATGATTTTTAAATCATTAACAACTTTGAGGAAATAATAGGCAGAATTTTAACAAAGTGTTAATAGCTTTTAGATGTGTAAAGAGCTCTTTCAAGTCATGATGAAATTATCTGTGTATGAGTGTGTGTGTGTACAAGTGCATGTGGACCATGCATGTGCATGTGGAGGCCATAGATCAACTCAGTGCCTTCCTCTATCACTCTGAAACATTTCTTCTATTTTATTTTTATTATTTTTAAATTATGTGCATATGCCAGGCATGGTGGCGCACACCTTTAATCCCAGCACTCGGGAGGCAGAGACAGGCAGCTCTCTGAGTTCAAGGCCAGCCTGGTCTACATAGTGAGTTCCAAGACAGCTGGAGCTACAGGGAGACCCTATCTCAAAGACACCCCCTCCAAAAACTCTTACGTGTATTGTGCCTGTGTGGGGATCTATGCACATGAGTGCCTTGGAGATCAGAGGCATCAGATCAAACTGGAGCCCAAAGTACAGGTGGCTATGAGCCACCTGATGTGTGCTGGGAACTGAGCTCTTCTACAAGAGCAGGAAGCAGTCCTAACCACTGAGCCATCTCTTCAGCCCTAGGAAGGCCTTACAAGGTTGCTTTTTAGGGAAGCTTGCCATTTAGGCCACAGTAGCTGGCCAGTGAGCCCCTGGGATCCCTCTGTCTCTGTACCACCTCTCCCCTCAATGGCTGGAGTTAAGAGATTTGCACCACTGGCCCTGATTTCACATGAGTGCTGGGGATCTGAACTCAGGTCCTCACGCTGGTCCAGTAAGGACTTTGCCCACTGATCCATCTCCCCAGCTTTTGTTTATTATAAATGACTGAGTACTAGAATAGGTCATGGCCAAGGAGAACAGGGTGTTCTCAGGGCAGAAGGGAGGTGCTCCTTCCCTGGTTGTACACCCGACTGAAGCAAGGCTGGATCTCAGCCCAGCGTCTCACCAGCCAAATGCTCTCCTCCAGACCAGCACAGCCAACCATGGCGGATCTGGGAGAAGACCATGGCCTGCACTGAAAGGAAGAAGTCATCGCCTCAAATGAGGACATGCTCAGTCTCACTCATTAACCTCATTAAAGCAAAAGTAAACTATTTTTTTAACTCTTCAAATAGGCAAAAAGGAAAGAATGAGAGAAATTTATGTTTTATTAAGAGCATGTAAGAAAGATGATCTCAAACACTGTTGGGAGAACAGAAATTGCTACAATTTTTCTAGAAGCATATTATATATCAAGAATCTAAAACTATTTATGAGACCAGGCAAGGTACTTGCCACCAAGCCTGATAACCTGAGTCATCCTGGAAGCCATTAGAGAGAACCAGTTCCTGCATGCACACGCGTGCACACGTGCACACACACACACACACACACACACACACATACATTCTCGAAGGTAAGATAATATAATATGCCTTCATTCCCGTGTTCATTGGCACAGCATTTGCAATTGCCAAGAAATTAAAACAATCTATCTACCAATTGAAAAATGGCTATTTTAAAAAGTGATACAGATGTACAATGGAATACATTCAGTCATTAAAAATAATACAATCTAGCTGGGTGTGGTGGCGCATTCCCTTAATCCTAGCACTTGGTAGGCAGAAGCAGGCGGATCTTTGTGAGTTCAAGGCCAGCCTGGTCTACAGAGTGAGTTCCAGGACAGCTGGGGCTACAGGGAAACCCTGTCTCGAAAAGACTAGAAAAAAATTAAATAATACAAGCTATCATCTGCAACATGTATGAAATTGGAAATCATGTCAAATAAAATCAGTCAGATCAGGAGACGAAGGGCAGTCACTGCATTCTCTCACTCACAGGTGCAACCTTAAAAAGTTGACCTTACACATGATCAAAGCCAAATAGTATTTACCAGGGGCTGGGGACAAAGAGAAGGCGATCAGAGGGAAAAGTCTGATTGAAGGACAATATTTAGAGTTTGAAAGGAGTAAGCAGCTCTGGAGTATCATACAGTATGGAGACAACAGGCAACAATTAGGCACTGTATTTCAAAAAGCTAAAAAGAAAGGAATTTTGAAGTTCTCCTCACAGACAATTTTTGTTTGAGAATGTTCAACCTGATTTTAACATTACACAGTGTATATGGATAGTGTATATGGATCAAACATAACATAGTGTATATAGGGGCATGGTGGCACATACCTTTAATCCTAGCACTTGGGAGGCAGAGGCAGGTGGATCTCTAGAGTTCAAGGCCAGCCTGGTCTACAGAGAGAGTTCCAGGACAGCCAGAGCTCCAGGGAGAAAGGAAGGAAGGAAGGAAGGAAGGAAGGAAGGAAGGAAGGAAGGAAGGAAGGAAGGAAGGAAGGAAGGAAGAAAGGAAAAAGGGATGAATGTGCCGCTGCAAGGCACTGAGAAAATTTGAAAACTGCTCTAGAAGAATGGAAGCAAATCCTTTAAACAACTGAAACTGACTTTATTTATTGAAGACAGGAGTAGAGGTGGGCTTGATGCCAACTGAACACTATTATGAGTTTAGTGGAAGAGAAAAGACAGCAGAGCCCCTTGTCTGTGCCAGCTCGTAAGGCCTCCCTCTGAGGAATACATCTATCTGCCCCAGAATCTCAAATATTTCAAGCACTGCTCCTCCCTGCTTGNAAAAAAAAAAAAAAAAAGAAAAGGAAAAGCATACATATACAAATGCAAAGCTGTATCATAAAACAGCTGCATTTAAAGCCAACCTAAAGTAGATGCAGTAGTCAGACCTGCAATCCCAACACTTGGAAGGTGGAGGTAAGAGGGTTAAAACGTCAACAGTCATCTTCTGTGTCATAGAGTTTCAGAATTTGACTGCATGGTATATCAGATTACTTTGTATGTGTGTGTTGGATGCATGGGTGTTCACATGTATGCACATGTGTGTGCTGGATGCATGGGTGTTCACGTGTATGCACATGTGGAGGCCAGAGGAAAATGTCATGTGCTCCCTGCTTTTTTTTTTTTTATTTATTTTTGTATGTGTATGAGTGTACTGTTTGCATGTAGGTTTGTACACCTGTGCCATGCAGTGCCGTGGAGGTCAGAAGAGGGTGTTGGATTCCCCTGGAACTGGAGTTAAAGACAGTTTTCAGCCACCATGTGGGTGCTGGGGATCTAACCCGGGTCCTCTGCAAGAGTGGTCGGCACTCTTAACCGCTAGGCCATCTCTCCAGCCCCTGCTTTGTTTTCTTAAAAATGGTGTTGCACCAAACCCAGAGCCAGACATTTTTCTGCTAGGCTGGCCTCCAGCAAGCCTCAGTGGTCCTCCCGTCTCCCTTGCCCCCTAGCTTCCTCCACTCATGCCTGGTGTTTACATGGGTGCTAGAAAGCCATACCCAGGTCCGCATGCTTGCACAGCAGGCACTCTTACCCACTGAGCCAATCTCTGCAGCCCCTAGATTGTTTTATAGATCACTGTCATAAAATACTTCTGAATGGCCTACCTCATACCACCCATCATTCCTGTCCAGGCTGACTTACAATTTTTATGTATTTTATTCTTTTTTGTTGTTGTTGTTGTTGTTGTCTTTTGAGACAGGGTTTTCCTTTAGTCCCAGCTGGCCTGGAACTCACTCTGTAGACCAGGCTGGCCTTGAACACACAGAATCCACCTGCCTCTGCCTCTGGAGTGCTGGGATTAAAGGCATGCGCCACCACACCCAGCAGATGTATTTTATTCTTTAATTAACTTATTTTTATTTTTTGTGTGTATGTGTGTTTTGCCTGTAGGTATGTAAGTGGCACCTGTGCACACAATGCCTGTGGGAGCCAGAAGAGGGCGTCGGATCTCCTCCTGGAACTGGAGTTAAGGACGCTTGTTAGCCACCATGTGGGTGATGGGAACTGAACCTGGTTCTTTAGTGCTCTTAGCCTCCTAGCCATCTCTCCAGCCTTATTTATTATTTATTTATTTATTTATTTATTTATTTATTTATTTGAGATGAGATGGGGCTCAGAATTATTGGGAAAATATTTTTCAATGTATTCCATACCGCAGAAATATTCTGCATATTATCTAATCCAATCCATTAATCATGGAGCCTCAGAACACTTAAGTTCCGTTTAGTCCACTGGCCACGTGTGAAAGGGTAACAGGAGCACTCCAGAGGAGATGGCCACTTAAGTGTTTTATTACTGTAGGGTGGGAGATCCTTTAAAAGAGGAAAAGGAAAGCAAAGATGCAAATATTACCCTAGTTCCTTTCCACTTCAAGTGGTCAATGTCTCCAAATCAGGAACAAATTAAATAAGCAGTTTTCGTGTGGCTGAGGAATATACTGCAGAGCACTCCTAGAGAGTTTGCTCCAATTCAAGATAAACATGGTGTAGAGACAAGGACAATGCATCCCCTTTCCTCAGCTCCCTCCCACAAGCCCGTAAGGATCTGTGTCTACTTCAACTCTCCACATCCAAAGGCAACAAATTTTTTTAAGCAATTATTTTTGATCTCTGAGTTTCTGTACAGAGGTGGGAAGAGGCAGGCAGGGGTGAGGAAGAAAGGAACCATCACGAATCTCACTTTTGAACCCACCACCAAAACATATGGCTACCAGTTCCTCTTTTGAAAACTGATGATTTCTTCAATTTTTTTTTTTTTTTTTTTTTTTTTTTTTTTTTNCATAACTCTGGCAACATCAATGATTCTACAAGGCCAGTTTCTCCAACAAGGTCATATCTGGTACTTTTTGTTCTCTGCTATAGACACTCTTTGGGTACCATAATATCCATGTTTGTGTTGAAGCTTCCTCAAAGGCCCCTGCACTGGAGCCAATGACACAATCACAGGCAGCTCAGTAAATAGACTCAAGCTATGTGTAGCTATATAAGCTAGTCTACATTATGGAGAAAAAGGTTACTTAAATATCCTACATTTGGGGGGGCTGGAGAGATGGTTGCAGAGGACCTGGGTTTGATTCCCAGCACCCACATGGTGGCTAACAACCATCCAAAGCTCCAGTTCCAGGAGAATATGATGCCCTCTTCTGACCTCCTTGGGTATTGTACAACAGGAGTGCACATAACTACATGCAGGCAATACACTCATACACATAAAATAAAAATAATAAACAAAATATTAATAATTAATTACATAAACTTTAATCCTATATTCTTTTTCAGCATAAGGCCATATTCCAGGCTTTCCTGTGCCATCTCTCAAAAAAAAAAAAATTAAGTAAGTTGGAACCAATGTCTCTTAATGGCACCTAAAAAATCTGAGACAGTACAGAAGGCAACCTCCCCTACAGAAAACTCTTCAAGTGAAACTACTACGGGCACACTGGCAGGTACAAGCAGCCCACAGAGTGGAAAAAAACAAGGTTCTTGCATTCTCATTCATCCCCCAGCTTCAAATTATAGAAGATTAGAAACTCCTGTACCACTGGGCTGTGCTGAAAAAAGAAAATCATTGGATTTAACAATTACGCTACATGCAAATCTTGAACTCAGGGTCGTTGGGACTCAAAGTCCATCATTTCCAGGCACATGAAGAGGACCAGGGACACAGCTGATAGGCAGCCTGGCATGCCAGGCCAGAAAGGAGAGAAAGGGGTTTCTACAGGTGCTAAGGTAACTCTACCTGAGGAAGGCTTTCCTGTTTTATTTAGGATATGTTTGTTATATGGTGGCACACAACTCTAATCCTAACACTTATGAGGCTAAAGCAGGAGGATCACAAGTTTAAGGCCAATCTGGCCTATGTTGCAAGACCCTGTCTCAAACAACCAAAAACAGGGGCTGGAGAGATGGTTCAATGGTTAAGACCACTTGCTGCTCTTGCAGAGGAGCAGGGTTTGGTTTCCAGAACCCACAAGGTGGCTTACAACAATCTGTAATTCCAGTTCCAGAGGCTGGATTATTAATGACATGAAATGCTCTTTCATGTGATTTCTTTTTTTTGGCCACTTGCATAACTTTTGTGACTTCTCCATTTATGCTTTGATGGTATGTCCATTGTGATGTTTATTCTTTATTCAAAATATGGATGATATACATATTTTAAAGTATACATCATGACTCTAAAATGTCTACAAGAAAATTTTGGCTGCAAAGGGATGGTATCTTGTGACTTAAACAAGATTCCTCCAACATCAGAAACTTCCAAGGATGACTGACCACCAAAAATCCCCTTCAGAGAGTCTTCAATACAACAGCACAATACAATGGAGATTTCATTCCTGATCTAAATGAACAACACTTGTGTGCCCTAGAGTGAGATAATAAACTTGACCTGATATAAAAACTGCAGCCACTATTTTCGCCTATTATTTAATATCTTCTCAGAACTCTTACTTAGCTACTGTCTTGGCAATATTTTCTGACAATATGTTCCTTGAATTATGTTTCATTGAAGGGGAGGGGAGGAGAAAGGAAAAAGGGGAGGAAGAAAAGGAAAGAGGAAAAGATACGCAGGAGCAGGTGTTGAAGGAGGACGAAAAGGAGAAGGTAGGGAGAAGGGGAGAAGGGAGGAAGTGCAGGAGTAGGAGAGAGAGGAGAAAGAAGGGAGGTGGGGGGAGAGGAAGGAGAAGGGTGTGGGAAGGAGGGAAGAAGCCTGCTTATCCCTCTCACCTACTTAAGGTTTTATTCAATGTTCCATTCATTGGGCTCTTGCCTCCTCTTTTTTTTTTTTATAATTTTTTTTTATGTGTATGAGTGTACTGTCTGCATGTAGGCTGGTGGACCTGCGTTGTTGCCTCACTCCTCTTCTATGAGCTGGGCCTCTTGGGAAGTTCTCACTCAGAGTCCCTGCCAGTCCTTTATATCTGATTTCCTGGACCACTTATCTGCCAGCCCCCAGAGGCTCTGTAGGGCAAGAGTCCTAGAGGGAAACCATTAATTTCGCTGCCTAGCTGCCCTAGCTGCCATTCAGAATTCGATGTGGCATTTCCCCCTGCCTGCAGGAAGGAGGCCTAGATACCTTTGGGATCTTAATCAGACCACCTTTGACTCTGGAAAAGGAGGGAGGGGACTAGAGAAGAGAAACCAGGCCACTGACTGATGCTCTCTGGTCCTGCAGGAATCCCTAGACCCTATGCACCTCCACCACTCCAGCCCTCCCTGCTGGGAAAAAAAGGAGACTAGTTGATGGAGAAGGCTGTTATCCTTTGGAGATCACTTCATTCGACTCCATTTTGCAGACAGAAAAAAAATGAGAAAGCTCTGACTCTCCCTTAATTATCTCATTGGTAACACAGGAAAGGGGCAAAAGCTACTCTGTTCCTGGCTTCTTTGAAAAGACAAATTCAAGAACAGAAAGCAGTTCTTTGATGGGGCTCAATGGACTGAGAACTGAACAAAGGACTGGGGCGAGTGCTGGGGCGAGTGTGGAAAGGATGACCCATCTGAACACAGGGGAGCACCCTCAGAACTCAGAAGTGGAGATGGTAGTTCACAGACCCTGAAGAACATGTGCCCCAAGGGCTGGAGAGAGGGCTCAGTGGTAAAGAGCACTGGCTGCTTCTTTTTTTTTTTTTTTT
>VZQC01000897.1:1170190-1201981 GCA_009823505.1 Rhizomys pruinosus | reverse complement strand
AAAAAAAAAAAAAAAAAAAACAATGATCAAATTCATGAACTTAAACAGAAGTGATTCTGGCTCCTTAGCATGTAGTAATATTTTTAAGTTCTGATGAGGGACAGGGCCAACACCTAGGGAGCAAGCTTCGCTTTCCTTTTCTGCTTGGGAGGGCTGCAGCATTAGTGCTTCCAAAGGAAGCATTTCCTTGGGAGTGAAGTGAAATAGGACCACTACGAAAGTGCTCCCCACCAAGTTCATAGCCCAGCTCATTACAAAGTAAAATAAGGCATTTCAACCACCACAGGCAGTGATTGCACCAACCCATTCAAATGCACCAGCTGCCTCTAACACCCCCCACCACCGCCACACTTATTTTCATAATAATATAAGCTGAAGAGATGGCTCAGCAGTTAAGAGCAACCTCTGCTCTTGCAGAGGACCAGGGTTTGATTCCCAGTATCCACATGGCAGCCAAGAACCGTCTTTAACTCCAGTTCCAGGGGAATCCAACGCCTTCTTCTGACCTCCGCGGCATTGCATGACCAGAGTGCACCAACCTACATGCAGACAATACACTCATACACATAAACAATAATAAATAAATAAAATTTTTAAATAATAATATAAGTTGAAATCTCCTGAAATGTACCAGCTTTTCTAGTACTTTCCATAAAATTCCTAATATGCATATATGGTTGTTATTCTCCTAGGCAGTTCAGAAAGTATTTTTTGTTGTTGTTGTTGTTATTTGGGGGTTGGGGGGGTGGTCTTTTTGAGAAAGGGTCTCCCTGTAGCTCCAACTGTCCTGGAACTCGCTGTGTAGACCAGGCTGGCCTTGAACTCACAAAGATCCGCCTGCCTCTGCCTCCCAAGTGCTAGGATTAAAGGTGTGTCCCACTACGCCCAGCTAGAATGTATTGTTTTCAATAAACAATACTGATACTAGCACTTGGGAGGCAGAGGCAGGAGGATCTTTGTGAGTTCAAGGCCAGCCTGGTCTATAGAGTAAGTTCCAGGACAGCTGGGACTACAGGGAGACCCTGTCTCAAAAAGACCAAAAAATAATAAATAAATAAATAAATAAATAAATAAATAAATAAATAAATAAATAAAAATACTGATACTATTGGACCAAGCACACCAAGCTAAAATATTCCTCTCTTGTCAATACAATTGCAGTGATTCCACGTAATCACTGTACTCCAATGTCGGCTAACATTTACTGTTATGAGACCTACTGCAGAGCTGGGGTGGCTGCGGCACATGAAAGAGCCTGGGCTTGATCCCCAGCACTGCCAAAAAGGAAAAGGGAAAGAACAGCACAAAATATGCTTTGCTGGCAGTGGATGAATAAATACACAAAACTGAGGCAAGGAGGCTGGGTTTATCTAGATCATGGAGTTTCACAGAAGGTCAACTAAATGGAGGAGGCCTAAATGAAAGCTGATGAGGGACTCCCAGGTATGAGTTGTTCAATAAGCAACCAACTAGTCCTCCTGGGCCAAAGCAAAAATTCCTACTCAGCCTGTTGCTGCTCGCTGAGGAATTCAAGGACAGGTCTGCCAAGCCTATGATGCCTGTTTCAGGACTGGCCCAGTACGATTATCTGAATCTCTGGGTGCCATCTGAGAAGGCAGAGAGTGGGAGCACACCCTAACACCCATGCTACTGAGGACCCCAACTAACGCAAGGCAAGTTGTTTCTTATACTAAAAATACATTTTGAGCTGGAGAGATGGCCTAGTGGTTAAGAGTGCCAACTGCTCTTGCAGAGGACCCAGCTTCGATCCCCAGCACCCACATGGAGGCTGAGAACCGTCTTTAAACTCCAGTCCAGGGGAATCTGACGCCCTCTTCTGACCTCCACAGCACTGCACGACACAGGTGCACAGACCTGCATGCAGACAGTATACTCACATACACATAAAAAATAAAAGGAAAAAAAACTAAAAATACATTTTTCCCTAAGATTAAACTTTTTAAATTAGAAGGGCAACACCTGCTGCCCTGGTCTGACCCTCTGGCCATGGTAACACAGATGGGCTGTGGGGCTGTGATCACTCAGGCAACTCAGCAAAGGTCACAAATGTGAACACATCTGCAATCAGACTCACATTATCTCCAAACAGTTCTCACCAGATGATATAAGAGGCAATATCAGGAAAGTGATATCAGGGAGACAGATGAAGAGGAAAGGAAAAGGACGGAAGAAAAACAAGTTGGCTCAGGAGAAAAGAAAAACATTTACTTAAAGCATTTTTTTTTCTTTTTTTCAGAAATGTAGTCTTGCCAGCTGTAGAGAGCACACCTGGTTTCCCAGAGGCAGAGGCAGGAGTGGTATCCACAGCACGCACCGTTATTCCCAGCACTTGGGAGGCAGAGGTAGGGGAATCTCTATAAAAATGGAGGCCAACCTGGTTTACATAGTAAGTTCCAGGCCAGCTGGGACCACAGGGAAACCTTGTCTCAAAAAAAAAAAAAAAAAAAAGTCAAGGTCACCCTCTAGTGAGTTTGAGGCCAGCATGGACTATGTGAAACTCTGCCACAAAACAAAAACAAAAAAGGGGAAAAACTGGGAGCCGGAAGGATGGAAGGAGGGAAGGAGAAAGAGAGAAAGGGAGGGAGGGAAGGAGGGACGGAGAGAAATGCATGCCTATTTAGACCAAAATTATAAAGGGGAACTGAAGCAACTGCCTAATTTATCAAAAAAAAAAATATTTTTTTTTAAGTAGGGGCTGGAGAGATAGACCAGCAGTTAAGAGCACTTACTGCTCTTCCGAGGACCCAGTTCCTTTCCTAGCACCCACATTAGGGGGATAGAGCTACTCACAACTAGGGAGATTCACAACCAGCTATAACTCCAGAGGGAATCAAACACCTCTGGCCTTCTAAGACACCTATACTTTACATGCACAAACCCACATACAGACATATACATATACTTTGAAATAATAAAAATAAATCTTAAAAAGAATTCTTAGAAAGTAAATCAATCTTATTTAGCTATAGTTTTCAAACATGCACATTTTAGAGTTACTAGGTCCTGTAATACTGTATTTGATTTACCTGCTTTTCTTTTTTTAATTTTATTTCTTTCTTTATTTCTTTATTTATTTTTGTCTTTTCGAGACAGGGTCTCCCTGTAGCCCTAGCTGTCCTGGAAATCACTCTGTAGACCAGGCTGGCCTTGAACTCACAAAGATCCACCTGCCTCTTCCTCCCAAGTGCTAGGATTAATGTATGAATGTACTGTCTGAATGTAGGTTTGTGCACTTATGTTGTGCAATGCCGCAGAGGTCAGAAGAGGGTGTCAGATTCCCCTGGAACTGGAGTTAAAGATGGTTCTCAGCCGCCATGTGGGTGCTGGGGATTGACCCCAGGTCCTCTGCAAGAGTAGTTGGTGCTCTTAATCACTAGGGCATCTCTCTAGCCCCGATTTACCTGCTTTTCTAAATTGCCTTTTCGAATGCAGTGACGCACACCTATAATCCCAGCACTGAAGACTGAGGAAGGAGGCCCCCAAATTCAAGGCTAGCCTGGACTATGTAGTAAGGCCTTGTCATCTAGGACTTATTTCCAATCTTTGAACCACTGGGTTCAGTTCAGACTCTCTGGACAGTTTACTGCCTTGTCATGGTGTTACTTAAAATACCCATGAACTTCTGGAAAGAAACTACAGCATCCTTGTTCATCTGGGGCCAATGTCACACCAGAGCTCTTTCTTTACCTTTAACTCCGAGCTTGAAAACAGAATCTCAATTCAATGACATGACAATCCTCAGAAAAAACTAAGGCAAGTTTAAAGGTTCCAATGTAAAGCTAGAGAGGGACAGGATGGCATCTAATTCCAGTCCAACAGGAGGCTCAGCCAGAACCAAGCTCGATGATATCACTTCAAATCAGGTCTCCGCCAGTTCGGTAAACAGAGGAGCTGTCAAAATGACCCCACTCTAACAGAGGCACAGTTTAGCAAAACAAGGAAAGCAAACAACTTTGGGAGGAAGCCTAGGAATTCTTGCCCCCAAGTTAAAAATCTTATTAGAAGCTGTTTAGCCAGAGGTAGCCTAAGGTATATATCTGAAAAGTTCCTTAGGCATTCCATGTACAGCATGTTAAATATTCGCTGAAAGAACTATTTCTAAAATTAACCCAATCACCAAGTAATGGCTGGGTTAGTGCCAAAATGCAGATTCCTGGGTCTTCTTGAGAAATTGATTCTACACCTCAAAAGGCCTTGAGGGCTATTGTCTATGGTGTGGTTTTGTTTATTTGTTGTCTGTCTTAACAATCAGACAACTTGGGAGGCAATGTTGGAAAGAATTCCTATGCAGACTCCTACTTTTTTGACGGGGGTGCGGTTCTTGTCTCCCTGTCTGGAACTCACTCTGTAGACCAAGCTGGCCTTGAACTCACAAAGATCCACCTGCCAGACTCCTACTTTTAAGCACAAACTTTTATCTCTGTTTTTAGATCAGATTTAGGAAGTGGTGTCCAGCTTTTTTCTTTCTTTCTTATGTCAGTAAATCAATCTTGTTCTAGTCACTTGGTGGGTAATGAGACACCAATCAAAGTACTCTGCAGGGTTTCTTCCAGACACATTTGACAAGTCCAAGTTTTCTGATGGTTGCAGTTTGTGGAAGTTGAATGAGAGCAAGATGAACCCAAGAAGGGCAGCTTCATTTGGCTAATGTCATGGATCTAAGATGGTTGCAAAAGTGCAATAGGCTAAATTAATTGTTTGGAAGTATCAGACAAACACCACTTAAACTCTGCCCCTCTGCTTCAGCTCTAACCCATGTGCCTTCCAGTATGCATGCATTTATTCACCAAGTACACAGGATTTAACCTACTATAAGGGGGTTAAAAAAACACTAGACCCTCAGCACTACTTGGAAGGGAAAGAGGACTGATGTTATCAACTGGTTCTTTACTAGCTTGGTGTTATTTCTTCTTGACTTCCATTTGCACACATAATTTTGCTTCTGAGTACCCAGGCATCTGGCTTAATAAGCCGAATATGTTGATTACCTGATGGGGCCATTCTCTGTCTCATTCGTCCACAGTCATCTCCTGTCTGGCAATAGAACATGCTAACCAAGCTCACCTCAGAGGTCTGCTGGAAATCTTCTACCCCAGATATCTTCAGGACTCACTTCTTTTTAAATCTTCCTTCCCAGACCATCTTAGCAGAGAGGCTCTGTCTGAACACTCTATATACCCCGAATCTTCATCCCTCTTCACTGCTTTGCTTTCTACACAGAATGTCATTGCCTAATTTATTATACGTTTATATCTCAATTGGTTAACACTCTTCTGCTTAACACACACTAAACATGTAAGCATCCTAAGGGCTCGCTCACCAGCGAATCTCATTGTCTACATCAGTGTCCAATATATGGGGGCCCTCAAGATACTTGAGGTGAAAAAAAAATTAATCGGTATTTGTCTGGATATGAGGGAGCTGTGAATTACTGAGATCTGTGACCTCAAAAGATATTTTACATGGCCAAATGGGAATGAAAGTATGCATATAAAAAATAAGAGTGGAAATTTTGAATAAATGCATTTAGTCATCCAGCTGTCTGATGCAACTTTGAGCATTTTCTGAAAAGGGGCAGAGCTCGTTAAGAAAAAAAACAACATAATATCTCTATTGTCTGAAGAAAAAAAAAGACATTAGCTGCCCTAGCAAGTATGGAGTGGCTAAGAGGGGGGAAAAAGGTTTTAAAAATCAAGAGCGGGCTGGAAAGATCGCCTAATGGTTAAGAGTGCCAACTGCTCTTGCAGAGGACCTGGGTTCAATCCCCAGCACCCACATGGCAGCTGAGAACAACATGGGTGCACAAACCTACATGCAGACAGTACATTCATACACATAAAAAATAATAAATTTAAGTCTTATTTAAAAAATAAAAAAATCAAGAGCTAAAGATAAATAAATAAAATATTAAAAAATTAAAAATAAAATGAAATAAAAAATAAAAATCAAGAGATATATTGTATACTTTAGAAGTTTGTTTGAAGCTACTATAATTTTTGTAACTTCTAGGCACTTGCCAGCTACTGACTGTCTTGTTATGTCTGTGTCTGGTCTTCTACTCTAGTGTCAGTCCCTTAAGTATGTGGCCTTCTTTTACATACTTTTTTTTTTTTTTTTTTTTTTTGGTCTTTTTGAGCCGGTCTCCCTGTAGCCCCAGCTGGTGGCCTGGAACTCACTCTGTAGACCAGGCTGGCCTTGAACTCACCAAGATCAGCCTGCCTCTGCCTCGAGTGCTACGAATAAAGGCGTGTGCCACCACGCCCAGATGTTTTATACTTTCCTTATCTGAATATGCTGCCAAGTACTACATAATCAAAAAGTATTTTGACCTCATGGGAAATACCTGCATGAAATCAATTATCACATGTGCACATGCATGCATGCATCCTCTGGATGCATTTTATACACTTTGGAGTTCTTTACTCCAGCATAGCTTTGCTCATACACCTACTGGCTGACAAAGATCATCAACCTTTCATAAAGCTTAAGAGAACATTTTTAAATAAATACGAAGAGAAAAATGTTCTAAATGTTTGTTTTAATGAGCACTGTAGAACATCTCAATCTGAAAAGTCCACCATAGAAAAGAAGACGCTGAGCTATTGAGCTGTCTCTGAGAGTAAAGATGCTTACCATCAAGCCTGGCAACCTGAGTTCCATTTCCAGGACTCACAAGGCAGAAGGGGAGAACTAACTCTGGCAACTTATCCTCTGATCTCCACAGGAGAGCACTGTCACCAACGCCCCCCCCCACCCCCACACGTATACAATAAACAAATGAAAAATAAAAAGACGCTGCTTCTTCAGGGCACACTTCCTAACCAGAAAAACCTTCCTATGTGATCTAAAAGATTACTTCCGTTTATCTGGGATTGTGGAATTTAATCTATAAGACTGTGCTCTTGAGTGTTTCGTAAAAGACAGGCCGCCTCCTTCCGCGGACTTACCAGGAAGCAGGTGAAGCCTCAGCTTCAGGGCCTCTGTTGCTCAGGTGACCATTTTCTCGGAATCCCTACCCCATCAAAAGCACAGGATTACATAGGCTTCAGGCCAGTAAACCCGTCTCTGCGAGGTCCGCACTAGAATATTATCACTAAGAAAAGTAATCTTAAGACTAGCAAAAATGATCTAGAAGTCAGGTATTACTTCAAATGTCTCTCCACCGTCCAAGCAGAGAAAGCGAAAGAGGCCTGACTGTGAGGAGTCATTACCGTATTGTTAGTTACTTTCCCAGGACACAAAATGAAATCCTGGAAACCGCCTCAAGATAAAAGCTACTTTCATTAAATGTACCCGTAATCCTAGATAGACATTAGCATAAAAACCAGGTAATGCATAGTCCTTAAGCCAGATTGTTAGTACTCAGTACTTATTTTCAATAGTGAATAAATTATCCCTATTGGTGCTAAGTATACCTTGGTGAAAATAAATACCCATCCATTTTCATTCTTAATTCATTGGAGTCATGTAGCACCACAGTACTAAGCAGTCATCTAAATGTTAATTGTATGCTTAAAGTAATTCGCAGACATTTTTTGACATCAAGCTCAAAACCAACCAGAAAAATAATAATAATAATACAAAAAACTTTCTTGTCGCCTCGGGTTTGGCTACTTAAGTTTTCAAACTTGAGTACAGACAACTCCTCCGGAATACAGAGAGACCTGGGGAATGAGGGGGGGCCTCCTATAATCACACCTCTATGCCAACACCCGCAGTTTCTAGCAAGTTCTTCCTCTCCCGTGCCCAGTGTGCAGTTAAATCTCCAAGGGTGAACCCTGCGGTGGATTTTTAAGTACGCCAATGTGAGCTCTTAGGATTAGCGCTACCAGCGGCCTTACTTGGGAGGCTGGTCCTTCCCCTCCACCCCTGGTCCTGGTCATCTAGGCCTGCCCCCTCCGCCTTCCTCCCTCCCGGTCCCGCAACTTGGGACTGGTCCCAGCCACTTCTCCTGGCCTGGCCCAGGAGGAGACACTCGCCTTGGAATGGACACACTACCAGGGTAAAGTTACCAGGGAAAGCAAAAACGTGGCCTCGGAGACCTTCCAAAGGGACACGGCCGGTTCCCTGGACGCCCCGAGAGGAGGGGGGGGAGGAAGTGTGGCCACCGAATGGAAGGAGGGCGGCGGGACCCACCTCCGGCTCCCTCCCGCGCCAGCCCTCGGCCCCACCTCCCACGGCTGACACAAAGCCGTCCCCAAGGCGGGGACCCGGACGGCTGCAAGGCCTCGGGCCGGGACCAAAGCAGGCCGCGCGCCCAGCGCTCAGGCCGCTGCCCCCGGGTCGGCTAGAGTCCGGGTCCGGGACGCGCCGAGCCCCGAGTGCTCGCCCTGGGACCCCCGCCTGTCCACCGACGGCCCCCCGAGAAGGCCCGGCGCGTCTCACGCTGGCCAGCCGCCCGCCACGCCCGAGGTGGCGGCCTCCGCACTGGGCCGCGCGGTCCCCCAGGCGCGGTCCAGCCTGCGACGTCGGAGCGCGGGAGCAGCGCCGGGCGTGGGCGTCCCTTCGCACGTGGCCTCAAATCACTCCCCCAACTTGAGAGGCCCTGTGCTCACGGGTCGTTGCCCAACGATGCGGGGGGAGCACAGGGGGTCCAGGCCCCCGGGCAGGGGCTGGGGCGGGCGGGGAACTCGGACACCACCGGGCCCGCACCGTGGCCTACCCACGCCTCGCTCCCGTGGGAGGCCCACGCGGGCGCACCCGGCAGGCCCCAGCGCGGAAGATGGCCGTTTCTGCATCCACATAAAAGCCCTTTGTTGCGCGCACACAAAAGCAGCCAAGACCCGCTTTTCCAGCAGGCCCTTCCGCCTAAACGAAGGATCTCGGTTGAACTTCCAAATGGCCCAGGAAGTGTGAGGCTGGGAGCACCCCCAGGAGAGGGGGGACACCAGGCCTCCCGCCCCCTCTACCAAAATCATAGTCAGGGCCCAAGGACTCGTCCCGTCGGGGCAGTGGGAGCTGAGGTCATTTCGCCAGGGAGGAAGGAAGGAGGAAAACCTACGTTTACTAAGCAAGGCCCAAAGGGGATATTAAACATTCACGTTCTTGTTGGGTTTCTCCCCTGAATCAGGGGGAGAAACATAATCCGAGGTCTGGATCCACCAAAAAGAAAAAAAAAAAAAAAAAAAAACAATAGCAACTTAAAAAACAAAAAAACATAACAAACCAGTTGCCATCAGCCCAAAGTGGTAGCAGCAGCAGCCGGCGCGTGTGATCCACTTACTTGTCCGACTCTTGTGACATGTTTGATCCAATGAACTCGCTCCCCTTTTCCTGGAGCCTCAGCCTTCTGGTGAAACTGGACTTTCAAGTCTGTGCAGGTGAAGGTGTGTGAGAGCGCCGGAGATGGCAGAACAAGAGCTACAGGTAATTCTGCTTTTCGTCCCCCCTCACCACTCTCGCTCGCCCGCTCGCTCGCGCCCTCACCTAGCCGGAAAGGTGGGATAAGGGGGGGGCCCTCACATGGGGCCCGCGCTCGGAGGCGGCCGCGCGGCGCGGAGTCCTGCCGGATCGTGGCAATGGGCAGACACAGAGCGGAAAGTGGAGGACTTGGGCGGCCACAGGTAACTTTCTCGCAAGAAGCTGAATTCTTTCACTAAAGGGTACAAGCCGGAGGGACGAGCTGCGCGGTGATTGGCTGCCGAGCTCCCTCAGGTGAGCTGCCATTGGCAGAGGCGCGCTCAGGTAAGGCCCTTCTCCCAAGTGCAGGTAACTCTGCGAAGTTTACCGGAGTGGAGCGCTGGCACGCTGGCGGCCGCGGCGGCCTGGGGGACGGCGCCCAGAGCACAGTTACCTACCTTTTTGTTTTAACCTTCTTCTTCCCTGAGGCTGGGGAGGAGGGGGGGTGGGGGTGGGGGTGGGAGCTAATGGAAAATTAGGAGCGGGGGAGGGGGGCACCACCTGCAAACACTAGGCATTATGGGTCAAACCGAAGGACAAGAGCTCGAACCCAGAAATCTACAAGCCACCCGGAATCAAATGCGCTGCACACCACCAGGCACTTACTACCTGCTGAGAGAGAATTGTGTGACAGGGGCAGAAGAGTGAGGGACTCCAGTTACGTTGTGGCGAGAGCGGGAAAGAAACACAAAGATTGCCGGGTCTGTTCCGTAATGGCATTTTTAACATTCTCAGCCACAACAAACTGTTCGCGCCCCGATGCGTCGAAGATAGCTGGTCGTTTACAGTTTTTCAAATAGGCGAGCAAGCTTTCCTGAGCTGGACCGGTGAAGTGCGGCGAAGCTTTGATGGAGAAAGGAGATTCGGTTGAATACACACTTCAGACGGCCCGGGTGTCCCTCTTCCATCTCGGCAGCCTGGGATTCCTGAGCTACCCACAGCCCCATTGCATCTCTGCCCTAAGCCTGTCGCCTGACGTTTCTAAGCAAGCATCAACATTTACATTGTAATTCAATAGAAGCAGCTTCTACAAAGGTGCATTATCCCTGCAGTTTAATATGGTTGCCCGGGGAACGATACAGGATGAGGCTGACTTTTCTGAATGGTTCCATTTCTCCTGGTTGGGAGCAGTTGGAATTAGCTGTGCTGGATAGCTTCGGCTGTCAACCTGACACACCTGGCGAGAGAGAACCTCAGTTTGGGGAATTTCCTCTATTGGATTGGCCTCTGGGCGTGTCTGTGAGGCATTTTCTTGATTGTTGGGTGCTGTGAGAAGGACCCGGCCCACTGTGGGCAGTGACTGGCCTGAGCAGGTGGTCCTGGGTTGTGTCACAAAGCAGGCTGAGCACAGGCCAGGGAAGCAAGCAAGTAAGCATTCCTCCATGGTCTGTGCTTGAGCCTCCAGGTTCCTGTCCAGGCTTCCCTCAATGATGAACTGTGATCCAGCCCTGGAAACTAAACCCTTTCCTCCTCAAAATTGTTTTTGATCAGGTTGTTTTATCACAGTAATAGTATTTTATCACTGGGACATTAGCCAAAGTGTAATCTCTAACTGCTGCTACTGGAGTAAAGTATTTGTGGGAGCTCTGACAGAGGTCTAGCCCAGACATGTGGATTATGGAAATAAAGGGAGCCGTGGAAAGCTTGCCACATGTTATTTCAAGTTAATGCCCAAGCTACTAGGCTAAATACAACTTCTATTTTAAACCTCTTTGAATCAAATACTTCCTGAGAATCAAATTAGGAGACTAGGTTTGGTTCCATATTTTCTTTCTCTGCAAATGGCTATCTCAATTTTATTCTTCTAAAAAATAATCATATGAACACCCACACAGTACTTTTCGAAGATGATATATGTTTACATGACATGACACCCTGATTTCCCCTTCCTCTCCTTGTCTCTGGGGGTGGCGGCACTCCACCAGGGCTGGCTTTCCATGATCTCCTCCCTCTTTTCAATCATTTATCCTGCTACCTATCTCCTGATTTGTCACCACACACCTTGAGATTTGACTGCTTGTTTCGAAGTTTCTATTACCAGCTCTCTTCCAATGTACTCCTTTCACAGTTTAGGGGCTAAGAAGTAAGTGACCATGTGAATTTCAGTGACAACAGAGTCCACTGGTGTATTATAGCTGTTTTCTTTTACCTCTTTTATTTAGTTTATTAAGAATTTGTTCTCGGGGCTGGAGAGATGGCCTAGCAGTTAAGAGCGCCGACTGCTCTTGCAGAGGACCTGGGTTCGATCCCCAGCACCCATATGTTGGCTGAAAACCGTCTTTAACTCCAGTTCCAGGGGAATTCGATGCCCTCTTCTGACCTCCGTGGCATTGCATGATGTGGGTGCAACAACCTGCATGCAGACAGTACATTCATACACATATGAAAATAAATAAAATTTAAAAAATATATAACACTTAAAAAAAGAATGCATTCTCATATTTTTTTATAACTTAATCTACCAAGTGACTATAAACTTTATTTTCAAAGTGGTCAAACAACTAATCCCATCTTTCCCCCTTGGAAATATTTCTCCAAAACTCCCCCCTCACATTCCAGTGGAGATGAGCTGTTTCATGGAGAGGATGCTCGTTTGTCACTCCTGGGTACTATACTTGTTGAGTGAGAACCCCACTTCTGTGTCCTGTGCCTTCTTTATATTTCATTTCCCATGGCACATGGAATTTTTTTTCATTTTGTTGTGTTTTGTTTTGCTTTGCTCTAATGCAGAATCTCACTGTGTACCCTCACAGGCCTGGAACTAGCTATGTAGACCAGGCTGGTTTCACATTTGTGGCTGTCCTGGTTAGTGTCCAGGCGTTTATCACCACACCTTGGCTATTTTAAGAACTCTTCATGTTTTCTGTTCATTTCTCTCTTTTTAGCAGGGTCTCTCTAGTTCCAGCAAGCATAAAATCACTATATGGACCAGGCTGGCCTCAGTCTCACAGAGATTTGCTGGACTCTGCCACCCAAGAGCTGGGATTAAAGTATGTACCATCTCGCCAGGTGATATTTTCTGTTACTTTTTTTTTTTTTTGGTCTTTTCCAGACAGGGTCTCCCTGTAGCCCCAGCTGTCCTGGAACTCACTCTGTAGACCAGGCTGGCCTTGAACTCACAAAGATCCACCTGCCTCTGCCTCCTGAGTGCTAGGATTAAAGGCGTGTGCCACCACGCCTGGCTTTTCTGTTACTTATTCTGTGGCTATGTCATTATACTGCAATTTTTTTTCTCTTTTGGGGTATCTGCTAAAGACTTTTCTTTTCCTTCCTTTCCTTGGCATTGTCTGTCTCCTTTTCCCTCGTGTGTTTGTTTTGGTACTACCATAGCAGGGCTTTCATCAGAGGGCTGTCTGTAAACCTTTCACTCTGTATCCACAGGCAGGAATGAGATCATGGGAACCTCCCCAGAAGGTCTGTGGAGAGGGGGAGGAGGCTTACTCACTGGTGGGCTTGCTGTGCAATGATTAGATGAAAGACAGTCTTTCCATTGGAAGACACCCCCAGGATCAAAAACGATGTATCTTCCCTCTGGAGCTCTTAGGTTTGTCCTAAGAAATATCCTACAGTGTCTTCAAGCCAGAGCGTTCTCTCAAAGCAGTTCTGGAGTCAGGTCCCGGCCAGCCATGCTGCGGCCTGGTCCACCCTCTCCCTTCTTGCAGGGCCATCACTCCTGTTCTTCCATGGCTGGTGGACAATTGTCTCTCCTGTTTCTTTGGTTGCCAGGAGCAGAACAGGGAACCTCAAAAATATTTCTTTTTTCTTTTTTGGTCTTTTTGAGACAGGGTCTCCCTTTAGTTCCAGCTGGCCTGGAACTTGCTCTGTAGACCAGGCTGGCCTTAACTCACAGGGATCTACCTGCCTCTGCCTCCCAAGTGCTGGGATTAAAGGTGTGTGCCACCACATCCAGCTCAAAAATATTTCTTGTACAAACCTAAAAAGTCCAAACAAAAGACATCTAGTTTCTGACATTTGAAGAATATTCCCATGAAGAGACAAACTTTCCACCTGAGTACTTTACAGTAAGGCCATGAATAAACAAGCCTCTCACCATTCCCATAGATTTGGACAAGATTTTTATGACCTCGGTCTTATAAGTAGAGCATAAAAGGTTACAGACACGGAAGGAAAGATCTAATAACAGCCGGGGATCCAAAAATTCCAAATGCCAGTATTTACCCAAATCCCCTCCTTTACCCTTTCGGGATCCTGGGGCCACTTGTCAGTGTCCACCTACTGGGTCTCTAACACCTCCAAGGAAATCAGGCTGTGTTTTTAGGGCAGCTGGGCCTTTTCTGTACTGTCCTCTGTGACCTTTCAAGTATAGCCCCCACTGTTCTTTTAAACCAGTTTCCACTCTGCCACCCATCACATCTTCCAGAATTGTGTTCAAATATCTACCTGTGGCTGAAGCCTCTCTATATTCTTTGTTGCTGTGTATTTTGCCTTTTATGATCATTTAATCAAAACTTTTTAATCAAAAGTCTATTTCCAGGCTAGGCCTGATGGCACATGCCTAGACAGAGGCAGGCAGATCTCTGTGAGTTCAAGGCCAGTCTGATCTACATAGTTAGTTCCACGACAACCAGGGCTAGAGGAAGACCCTATCTCAAAAAGACAAAAAGTCTATTTCCAACATTATCCAAAAGCTTTTAGCAAACTCTACCAAATTGGTTTGTGCAAACAAATCAGTGTTTGAGTTAGATGTAATCGGTCTGAAGCCAGGTGTGGCCATGCATGTCTATAAGCCCAATATTCTCTAGGCAGAGGTGGGAGGATTGCTTTGAGTCCCAGGCCAGCCAGCACTACATTGTAAGACCCTGTCTCAAAAAATTAAAATAAAAAATAGCCAAAGCCAGGTGTGGTGGCCCATGCCTTTAATCCCAGCACTTGAGAGGCAGAGGCTGGTGGAACTCTATGAGTTCAAAGTCAGCCTAGTCTACAGAGCAAGCTCCAGGCCAGCTAGGACTAAAGGAAGACCTTGTCTCAAAAAGACATAAATAAATATATATACATATATATACATAAATAAATATATATACATATATATATATATATAATATATATATCGGGCATAGTTCACGCATGCCTTTAATCCCAGCACTTGAGAAGGTTCTGGCGGGGTTAGGCAGGCAACAGGGAGCCCCTGCCTCAAAAATGACAAAAAAAAATTTTCTTTCGTCTCTAGCATCTTTGATTAGATACTCCATGTGCCTCAGATAGGCTCACCGCTACCTCATTGATTGTATAGATTAATGAAGGAAAAGGTTCAAGCAGATCTTTTTTTTTTTTTTTTTGTCTTTTTGAGACAAGGTCTCCCTGGAGCATCAGGCTGTCCTGGAACTCACTCTGTAGACCAGGGTGGCCTTGAACTCACAAAGATCTGCCTGCCTCTGCCTCCCAAGTGCTAGGATTAAAGGCGTGCACCACCACGCCCGGCTAAGCAGGTCATTTTAAATTGTCAACCATGAAATTACTTCTGTTACCTAGCTGGGTTTTTTTTTTTTTTTTATTCTTTTCATATGTATGAATGTACTGTCTGCATGTAGGTTGGTGCACCCGTGTCATGCAATGCCTCAGAGGTCAGAAGAGGGTGTCGGATTCCCCTGGAACTGGAGTTAAAGATGGTTCTTAGCCGCCATGTGGATGCTGGGAATCGAACCTGGGTCCTCTGCAAGAGTAGATGGTACTCTTAACTGCTGAGCCATCTCTCCAGCCCCTACCCAGCTGTTTTAATTCATTAGATAAATCATAAATATAAAAGTTTCTGCCTCACACATCATGAAACCCTCTTCTCCAGTCTTTATCCACAAACGTGTAAGTGCCATCGTGGTTCCCTAACATGGACCCAGGATGAAAAATCAGCATCAGATCACCAGGGTGCCTGTTAGGAATATGAACTGACAGACTCAGACCAGACCTACTGAATCTGAAACACAGGGAGGTACAACTACTTCTAACTTTTAATTCAAAAAAAATTTTGAGGGGGGCTCAGCTGTTAAGAGGACTGGCTGCTCTTACAGAGGACCCAGATTTGGTTTCCAGCACCCACATGGCAGCTAACAGTTCCAGGGGATCCGACACTCTTCTGACCATTGTGGACATTGCACAACATGGGTGCACTTACATACAGACAATGCATATATGTGTGTGTGTGTGTGTGTGTGTGTGTGTATGTAAGAAAGTATTTAAATTTTTTTTATTTTTATTTTATGTGTATGAGTGTTCTGCCCTGTGTGTATGTAAGCTCACCTGTATTATACAATGTCCAAAGAGGCCAGAAGAAGGCATCCTATTCCCTGAAATTGGAGTTGTGTATAGTTGTAAACTCCATGTGGGTGGTGTGAACCAGGCCCTCTGCAAGAGCAGCCAGTGCTCTTCACCATTAAACCATCTCTCCAGCTCCTCTTTTTATTGTTTTTTAAACTATGTGTATATGTGTGTCTGAATGTGGCTTTGTGTCCATGGGTGCAGTGGCTATGGAGTCCAGAAGAAAGTGTCAGATCCCCTGGGACTGACAGGCAGTTATGAGCCATCTGATGTGGGTGCGGAGAATTAAACTTGGGTTCTCTGCAAAAGCAGTGAGCCATGTCTCTAGTAACTATTTCCAAAAAGGCATCTGTGTTCTCCTCTGTGTTAGAGTTTGATAAACCAAACAACACAGCATTCAGACAAGATGAAGAGGAACATCCCAGCCAGCATTCCACAGTATACCATGTATGCTTTCTGAGGGTCACTGGGGTCAGTAGGGCATTTTACCTGTGTAAAATGAATGAATCAACCATCAATAGATAAATAGAAAGTGAGCCTAGAATTTGCTACATCAATAAGATTAGAAGTTTTAGCCAGGCGTGGTGGCACACGCCTTTAATCCTAGCACTTGGGAGGCAGAGGCATGCAGATCTTTGTGAGTTCAAGGCCAGCCTGGTCTACAGAGCGAGTTGTTTTATTTAGTTTAAAGTTAAATTACTTTATTAAATTCCCAATGGGAGGAAAGCATTTTTTTTTCTAGGATCATTTAAGTAATGATCTTTATCCTCTATTAATATGGCGAATCCCATTTTCTTAAAGTAAAAAATTTAGTTTTTGTGTTAACCGTTCTTTTTGTTATGGTGAATTTTTTTTATTAATTTTATTTATTTCTGTATGTGTGAATGTACTGTCTGCATGTAAGTCTGTGCACCCGTGTCGTGCAATGCCGCGGAGGTCAGAAGAGGGTCTTGGATTCCCCTGGAACTGGAGTTCTCCAGTAATTGGAGTTTCAGACGGTTCTCGGCCACCATGTGGGTGCTGGGGATCGAACCCGGGTCCTCTGCAAGAGCGGTCAGTGCTCTTAACCTCTAGGCCATCTCTCCAGCCCCTGGTGAATCTTTTCTAGGAGAGTTGGGGACACAGATGCCATGGTAGAAAATAAATCCAGTTTTAAAGGTCTGAAGGTCTAGTCAACTCAGCCACTACATGCTGTCTGTCAGGCTGCTGCATCTCACTGAGTTGGCCACTACATGCTGTCTGCAGGGCTGCTGCATCTCACTGAGTCAGTTGGCTGTGAAGCCAGGGACAGTGGTGTCTCCTAAGTGTTTTTCAGTATAAAAACATTAACTTATAAAGTGCTTGCCACCAAGCTTGACAGCCTGAGTTCAATCCCTGGGACCCACATGATGGAAGGAGATAATAGCTACCAAAGTTGTCCTCTAATCTCCACATGCATGCCATGTCATGTGTGCACCCCTCACAATAATAAATAAATGAATAAATAAATAAATAAATAAATAAATAAATAAATAAATAAATAATGCGTGTAAACTTTTTTCAAGACCCACTAGTTTGTTACTAACTTGTTCCATCAGACATTGTCTTCAAGAAAAAAACTTGGGAATGATAAAATGTACTTGGATACCTGGAACTTTAGAACTCAACCAGATGTGCGTTGAATGCATGTTCCTTGCAGGATGAAGATCCTTCTTGAGCCAGCAGCAGAGTGAGGTTTGCATATTGTCCTCAGGATGGCAAATGTTCCAGCTGCTGGCTGGTCACTGGGTCAGCCTAAAGCCTGGTCCTGAGCTAAGGGTGTGGTTCACTGGTAGAGCATTTGCCTAGCACATGCAGAATCCTGGGTTTAATCTTCAGTATCGCACAGAATAACAATAGAACAGCTTTAAATACACACTTTTATCTCTGCTCGTTCTTAAATGCCCACTGATAGAGAATCAGAAAGCAAATACAAAGACTAAAAATGACAAAATTTGGAAGGTGGCTACAAGAACAAAAGCTGATTTAATAGAGTTAAGAAAGATGATGGGGCTAGAAAGATGGCCTAGAGTTAAGAGTGCTGACTGCTCTTGCAGAGGACCTGGGTTCGATCCCCAGCACCCACATGATGGCTAAGAACCGTCTGTAACTCCAGTTCCAGAGGAGTCCGACGCCCTCTTCTGACCTCCTCAGCATTGCACGACATGTGTGCACAAACCTACATACAAACAGCACATTCATACACATAAAAAATAAATAAAAAATTTTAAAAAAAAGAAAGATGAATCGCCAGGTGTGGCGGTGCAATCCTAGCACTTGGGAGCAGAGGCAGGTGGATCTCTGTGAGTTTAAGGCCAGTCTGGTCTACAGAGTTCCAGGACAGCCAGAGCTACAGGGAGACTCTGTCTCAAAAAGACCAAAAAAAAGACAGGCAAATCTTTGTGAGTTCAAGCCCAGCCTGGTCTACAGAGTGACTTCCAGCCCAGCTGGGGCTATAGGGAGACCCTGTCTCAAAAAGACCAAAAAAAAAAAAGTGAGTCTGAACATTTGTGGACAATGAGGACCAAACCTGTTTATTTTATAAAATCAAGAAAGCCTTAGTAAACCAAGTCTCCAGTTGTTACGGAAGATCTGAGTAACTGGAAGGGCAAGACAGGGCTGGGGCCATGGCTTGGTAGTAAAACACATCCTTACCATGCATGAGACCTTGGGTTCTGTTCTAGATTCCAAAATGCCACCACCAATACGACCCCTGGGTCCCCACCTCCACCCAGCCAGAAAAGCTCCCATCTGGATGGCTTGTCTAGGGGCACCACGGCAAAGCATCATAGATTTGGGACCCTCACAATGGAAAGGGCTTTGACAGAGTCTGGAGGGTGGGATCACTGCCAGCATGATGAGCTTATTCTGAGGCCTCTCTCCTTAGCTTACAGGGCACCATCTTTCCATGTCACACACTGTGAGCTCCAGTCAGGGCCCTGTTCTCTTCTGCCAGTGGTGTATGTCATGTGGGACTAGGCCTATCCAGAAGACTTCATTTTGCCTTCATTATCTCTTTTTTACACTTCGTGGCGGGGAGGGTAGGACCACAAGCCTACCCTCACACGCACGGAGGTCAGCTTTCAGCGGTTGTGCTCTCCTTTCACCCTGTGAGATTCAGGGGCTGAACTCAGGTTGTCTGGCCTAGCAGCAAGCACCATTGCCTCCTTTTTTTTTTTTTTTTGTTTTTTGTTTATTTCTGTATGTGTATCAATGTAGACTGTCTTGCATGCAGGTCGGTGCACCCGGGTCAGGCAATGGCCTCGGAGGTCAGAAGAGGAGGCTGTGGGTGCCCCTGGAGCTGGAGTTCGCCTGAATTGGAGTTACAGAGCTCTCGGCGACCAGCCATGTGGGGTGCTGGGGATCGAACCCGGGTCCTCTGAAAGCAGTGGGCACTCTTAAACCGCTAGGCACATCTCTCCAGCCCCCACACCATTGCCTCTTAAGCCATCTCCGTCCTCTTTGCCGTTCATTCCCTCTTAAAGCCCTGACTCCACATAATGTCACAGAGAGTTAATACTTCAACTCAAGAATTTGGGAAAGGGAGGGGAGCAATGCAGACAAACACCATCATCATCGTGCAGCAGGAGGACACAGGTGTATTCTAGACATATTGAATCAGGAAGTCTTCAGGCTTGAGTACATCAGGAGCACCATCACTGAAACTATAACAAGGAGAGTGAGTGAAAGGTCGCATGATACCATCTCCTAGCTTCCTCCACCCAGCTTTAGAGCTGGGAGCCAAGTTCATACCACAACCGCTTCTCACCCAAGGCAAGAGATCGGAGGATCCTTCTTTGCATAAATTAAAGATCCTAGAGAAAGTCATACGATTTGAGTTGAGTGTTCCCCATAAGAAAGAGGAGAGAGGGAAGGAGAAGGGAGGGAGAGGGGAAGAAAGAGAGAATGGATAGATTAGTGAGAAAGACAGGGGAGGGAGGGAAGGAGAGGGGAGGAAGGGAAGGAGGGAAAAAAAAAACGTTACCAGATCAGTGATTTGATCTTTCCTCCCCTGTCCACTCCACAGTACTCACTTATAGCATAGCGTAAAAAAAAAAAATCATCTCTAGTATTCCCAAAACATGACACATGCCTTTGATCTCAGTACTCAGGAAGCAAAGGCAGATCTCTGGGAAACTAAGGCTAGGCTGGTCTACATAGTAGTGAGTTTAAGAAGATCTGCTTCGAGAAAGAAAGAAGAGAAATGAGGAAGGGAGGAGGAAGGAAGAAGGAAGGAGGAAGGGAAGAGGAATTAAGGATTGAAGGGAAATGAAAAGAAAATAGAAAAGAGGAAATGACACAGGTAAGAAAGAAAGCAAGAAGAAACGAAAGAAAGGAAGGAAGAGGAAGGAAGGAAGGCCAGGAGGGAAGGAAGGAAGGAAGAGGAAGGAAGAAAGAGAGATAGACTAGAAGACAGAAAGAAAGACAGAAAGAAAGAAGAAAGAAAGAAAGAAAGAAAGAAAAGAAGAAAATGACTGAAACAGAAGAAAGGAAGGAGGGACGTGCAGGAAGGAAGGAAGTACACGTCATGACGTCAGGAATTAATGAGGCCCCCGAGAGCGCACTGTAACGATTATGGAAAATAACTATCCCTGTAAGCCAAAACTCCTTGCTGCACTTGTACTGGGGTCCTTGGACATGCATAGTCCGAGAGCTTGGGAGGTTGGGGGCCGGATGACCCCGAGTCATGGCACCTCCCACTCCCTTGTTAGCGACAGGCAAACATTTGTATGAATTCAATCACTGGATCATGAGAGGAATTTGAGTAATATGGACTGGGAGTCAGCCGCCCATAAGCAACCAATGCACCACACAATTCCCACAGGAAGCACATAAAACACTATTGGAATGCTTTGGCTACTACTAACATCATTGGATGATACAATTAATGTCGTGGAAGATGCTGAATCCTCAAAAATAGTGCACTACTTAAAAGTAAAAGCAATAATCAGATGTATAATATTTTAGAAAGAGCTTATGGACATTTAAGATACAAAAGCTGGGCTGGGGACCTAACGTGGTAGTAGAGCGGTTGCCTAGAATGAACAACACAACACGCAGCCTGAGCTTCATCCCCATAACTGTAGAAGAATCGTTTTACAATTTTTTTTTGCATTCCTTTTTTAATTTATTTATTAGTTTTTTATGTGTATGAATGTACTGTCACATGTAGGTTTGGTGACACCTGTGTCATGCAGTGCCACAGAGGTCAAGCAGAGGGTGTCAATTCGCCCCCCCGGGAACTGGAGTCAAAAGACGGTTCTTAGTCGCCTGTGGGTGCTGGGACGACCTGGGTTCTCTGCAAGAACAGTCCGGTGCTCTTAACTGGCTGAGCATCTCTCTAGTCCCCCCCATAAAAAGTTTGTTTTTTGGTCTTTTTGAGAGGGTCTACCTGTAGCCCCAGCTGTCCTGGAAACACTCTGTAGACTAAGCTGCCTGAACTCACAAATCCACCTGCCTCTGCCTCCCAATTGCGTAGGATTAAAGGCTTGCAGCACCAGTGCCGGGCTAAAAATTCTTTTTAAATTTTTGTAAAGAATCTGGATATAAGAGGCTAGGAGAAATGCCTCAGGGGTTACCAGCACTGGCTACTGTTACAGAGGACCCAGGTTCGGTTCCCAGGACCCAGGTTCAGTTTCCAGAACTCACAACATGGCAGCTAACAACTGTCATTCCCGTTCTAGGCGTTCCAGCCTCTTTGGGCATTGCACACACAGGTGCACTTACCTGTGTGTAGGCAAAACACTCACCACTAAAATAGAATAACTCCTCATCAAAAAAGTAGATCAAATATATTAGTCTTTTCAATAATAATAATGCATGCAATATTAGGAAAAATTGTCTCAATACTCAATTCTCTGCCTGGACATCATACAATACAATAAAGTTTATTATCAGAGAATTGGCAATCTCAGTGTCTCTCTCATTGCAATAAAGAGGACTGGGAATATAAGTAATGACAACAGTCCCCCTGAAAAAGGGGGGGGGGATACCAAAAATCAGGGGATAATGTGAGGATTTGATGAACAGCAAGCCAAGAGAAGAGAGGTGAGTAAGAAGTCAGAGCAGGTGAATAGCCATGTAGCTGCCTTAAAGAGTAACCGAAGCTTTCTCTTTCAACAATAACATGGGCTGGCAGGCAGAATCCAACCATTCATTTAACATATGGAAACTTATGTTGAGAACCTCTTTGTGGATATGAAATACATTGGTAATAGATAGAGAAGACTAAGCAAACATTTAGCATTTATTAGCTCAAGGAAAAACTTGTACAATCATGGAAGTACTAATCTTAGTGCATACCTGGCTCAACTTGAATCATATTCTGGTGAGAGTAACGATGGAATTATTGATGTTAACTCACTAAGCCTTGATTGAGAAGGTGAAAAGAGGGAGATAATAAACCACCCCCGTTGGTTTTTACTGGAGAAAGGAAAGGGAAGGGTGGGAAGCAAAATAGAAAAAAAATCTCTTGCAGCATAAGAGAAGGAGCAGTAGTGCGGCCTAGACTCGTCAGTCAATAGCTAGCACAAGTGTAGAAAACCATGAGCTCAAATGCTCCATACAACACTGGGTTCAATCCTGCCCACAAAAAAATAATCACACCACCTGACATGCAAGCACAAAAAGCCCAGTGAGAAGCAACATAAATATCTGCTAGGAATGCTGTGGGCTACTGCTGACATCAAGTAATACCCAGAGAGGGGGATCATGAGTTCCAGGCCAGTCTGAGCTATATAGTAAGACCTTCTCTAAAATAAAATAAGAGAAAAAGAAGATAAGCCTGAAAGGTGTGGCAAGTGGGTGCTAGCCTTGGTCCTGATGCCCAGAGATGTCCACTTGAGCGTTGTAGGAGCCCTCTTGGCTCTTTCCCTGCGGTCATAAGAAGACCCCTTCAGGGACTGGAGAGATATCCTAGCAGATAAGAGTGCCAAATGCTCTTACAAAGGACCCATATTTGAATCCCAGCACCCACAAAAAGCTAACAACTATCTGTAACTCCAATTCCAGGGAAATCCGACGCCCTCTTTACTGACCTCTGCAAGCATTACCTGAATACACTAAACTGGTTGCGAACCACCACATGCAACAGACAAGCTACATACATATAAAAAAAAAAAAAAAAAAAAAGACGACCCCTTCAGCTCTAGCCATTGGTTAAGGCAGTAAGGAAGAAGGGTGTGGTCTCAGCTATGTCATCCATCAGAAAACAAAGCCAGTACTGACACTGGTCACCGGTTCCTTGCAGGCCTTCCTCAGTGTCTTAGTCGTTAGCTAGTGTTCCCAAGCTCTTTGGTGAAGGGAAGCAAGAAAAAGGACCTAGAAATGTATATACAGCTAGACAACCAACATAGTATTTGAAAATATGGAAATAGGGCCAGGCGTGGTGGCGCACGCCTTTAATCCTAGCACTTGGGAGGCAGAGGCAGCCAGATCTTTGTGAGTTCAAGGCCAGCCTGGTCTACAGAGTGAGTTCCAGGACAGCTGGGGCTATAGGAGACCCTGTCTCAAAAACACCAAAAAAAAAAAAGAAAAAAAAGAAAATATGGAAATAAATGCTAGAATTTTTTTGGTCTTTTTGAGACAGGGTCTCCCTTTAGTTCCAGCTGGCCTGCAGTTCACTATGTAGACCAGGCTGGCCTTGAACTCAGAGATCCTCCCTCCTCTGCCTCCCAAGTGCTGGAATTAAAGGCATGCACCACCACACCCAGCAAATGCTAGAATTTTTAAAAGAAAGCTAAATTAATGAAAAAGGGCTCATAAGAACTAGACTACAAGAGGAATAAGACTTGGGGTAATTATCTGATTAACATAATATAGTTTTATACAATTATATAGTTTAGGCCAGGAGTGATAGCACACACCTTTAATCCCAGCACTCAGGAGGCAGAGGTAGGTGCATCTCTGTGAGTTCAAAGCCATCCTGATCTACATAGCAAGCTCCAGGCCAGCTGGGACTAAAGGGAGACCCTGTCTCAAAAACACCAAATATATATATATATTTTTCAAGTGATTAGCTTATAGGATTTCTATACAAGAATGGGTTTCATCATGACATTTTCACACATCTATACAATGTTTTGCTCACTTCTCCATTCTACCCCCTCCATCTTTCATCCCCCTGAGGCCACCGTTTGATTATATACGCCACCCACAGTTCCATAGTATTAATAGTTTAATAGTAAACCAGGCATGGTGGTACATGCTATAATCTCAGCATTTGGGAGGCAGAGGCAGGAGGACCACAAGTTCAATGACATCCTTGCCTACATAGTGGATATAAGGCCATCCAGAGTTATATGAGACCTGTTTAAAAAAAAAAAAATGAGCCAGGCATGGTGGCCCATGCCATTAATCCCAGTACTTGGGAGGCAGAGGCAGGTGGATCTCTGTGCATTCAGGGCCAGCCTGGTCTACACAGTGTGTTCAAAAAAAAAAAAAAAAGAGGAAACAGATGCTGGGAGACCGCTTAGTGGATAAAGCACTTGCTGCACATGAAGACCAGAGTTCAGATCTCTAGTGCGATTATTTCCAAAGCCATGTGGGCATAGCAGTCCACCTATAATCCCAGCTCTGGGAAGGCAGAGACAGGAGAGACCTGGGGCAAGCTGGAAACTAAGGTAGCTGAATCAAAGAGTTCAGGTTCCATGAGAGACTATGCCTCAGTAAATAAAGTGAAGATCGAGGAAGATACCCAAGTTCACCTCTGGCACATACACACACACACACACACACACACACACACACAAATGAGAAAATGAATACAAAGATGCATTACACATACACACAGAAAGAAAGAAAGAAAGAAAGAAAGAAAGAAAGAAAGAAAGAAAGAAAGAAAGAAAGAAAGAAAGAAAGAAAGAAAGAAAGAAAGGAAAGAAAGAAAGAATTCCATACTATGGATGATAAATTGACTCCTTGGATGATTAGGTAGCAGAGGAATTTCAATCCAGATCGCCTTTTCCCAAAGCCTGCCTTTTCCATGCCTGTTGCCACCTCTGAGCTTTGAGCATGAAGGACTTCCTTTATCTGCCCATGGTAATGTAATCAAGAACTGGAGAGATGGCTCAGCAGTTGAGAGAACCGACTTCTCTTAAGGAGGACCCTTAAGATTTGGATTCCTAGCATCCATGCGGCAGATAACTCCAGTTCCAGGGGATCTGAAGCCCTCTTCTGACCTCCTCCGTGGGCATTCATTGCACAACACAGGTACATCTACCTACATGAATGTATTACACCTATACACATATAATAAAAATATAATTTTTTTTTTTTTGGTCTTTTCGAGACAGGGTCTCCCTGTAGCTCCCAGCTGTCCTGGAACTCATTCTGTAGACCAGGTTGGCTTTGAACTCACAAAGATCCGCCTGCCTCTGCCTCCCGAGTGCTAGAATTAAAGGTGTGCACCACCACGCCCGGCTTTTTTGGGGGGGGGGATAATTTTTTTTGAGACAGGGTTTCCCTATACCACCAGCTGTCCTTAACACCGGTGTAGACCAGGGTGTCCTTTGAACTCACAGAGATCCACTGCCTCTGCCTCCCAAAGTGCGCTAGGATTAAAAACTGAGCTAAACGCTACCAACTTTAAAGAAGTCTTACCGCCATGTGGGTGCTGGAATTGAATCCGGGATTGTCTGCAAGGCATTGCACTCTTAACAGCTGAGAACCATCCTTCTTTCCAGCCCCAATAAATAAAATTATTGAAAAAAAGAAAAAAAACAAAGCCGGGCATGGTGGTACAACCCTTTAATCCTACACTCAAGGAGGAAGGCAGGCAGATCTTTTGGAGTTCAAGGCCAGCCTGGTCTACAGGGGAAGTTCCAGAACAGTTTGGGCTACAGGAGACCTTATCTCAAAGATAAAAAAAATAAAAATAAAAAAATTTTTTTTGAGCCGGGTGTGGTGGCAGCGCCTTTAATCCTAGCACTTGGGAGGACAGAGGCAGGCGATCTTTGGGTGAGTTTCAGGCAGCCTGGTCTAAGGAGGGATCCCAGGACATTCCTGGGGACTCAGGAGACCCTGTCCATCGAAAGACCAAAATAAATAAATAAATAAAATAATAATAAATGGATAAATAATTAGGGGAGGTGTAAATAAAAAATGCCAAAAGGCATTTCTTTATAAAAAAATTGCTTACAGATTGTTTCTGGAATGCCAGAGAGGGTGACCAAAGGCCACTAAACCAATAAGCAAATAAATGGGTCTCTGAGTCAAGCAAGACTCTTTCGTCAGCACCAGCTACACACCTTAATCTTTCCCTGCCTGGAATACGTGGGCAGCAGTGCAGCCATAATATCTGTATATCCCAAACCTAATTGGCCATTAGCTCCTCCTTGGAGGAAATAACCATGGCTGAGACCACAAGCTTACTCCTCTAGTGGTTAGGAGATGTTATAAGCCACAGTAAGACCCTGTCATATTTTACAGAAAAAAATGTAATTCATGGATTAACATACCATCCAAACATCTGTGTCTATACCAAAGTAACCTACCATAACAATTAGTACTGTTTAAATACCTATATATCTAATTGCTTGTGCTTCATTAGTAGGATTGAAAGGTTATTCCTGGACAAACTGTCAGCCCATGAAAGGAAACAGCCAGAATTGACCAGAGTCCAAGACAACAGCTCCAGAGAAAGTAGACTGTTTTGCTTCTCGTCCATCTGTGCCTCTTTTCTAAGCCTAGGGAACAATCTGTGGAAGAGGGGGCGTGGTAGAATGTAAGGGCTGCGATTGGGGTGAATGGTGAAACTACAACAATATAGACTGGACACTCATCTGATCAACTTGATTGAACATACAAGCCCCCCCCCAGGTGGATGGTGGGACCCATGGGCTGTGTGGGTTTGGGCACAACTGCCTGCAAATTGGTTTTACATGAAGGATGCTTGTACTCATAAATGATTACTTATTGTTAAAAAATGAAAAAATATAAAGAATAAAAAAAAAACAAAAAACCAACTTTCTCCTAAACTTAAGTAGACCAGAAAGATACTGAAACTGGATCATGGGTCTCAGATCTTAAGCCAAGAGATACCCATGTGTAAAAGGCTGGTCAGAAATAATGCGATTGGGACAGCAAGAAGAGCCAGGGCAATGAGTGCAGATGCCCTGATGGCAATGGTTCAAGCTTGTTATGTGCCCTGCCTTGGCCTAGCCCTTTGCTTCCCTGTAGGAAGGAGGTCCATTTCACCCAAGGTGGTCCTAACAGAAAGCTTCAACATTGATCTATCTCAGGGTGCCTACATATGTCAGACAGGTCTCCAGGATGGATTCTGGCCATGCCTTTCTCAGTCTGCCAGGCTTTGAAGATAACAAAAAACAGAGAGCACTTTTTGCTCATAGGAATAGAAGGTGGCTGAGTCGGTGTGATGCAGCCTAAGTGTAGGACTGCCAAGGGTTCAACATTGGAGGTAGGAGAGTTAGCAGATTTCTTTTTTTTTAATATTTTTATTTTATTGGTCTTTTTGAAACATGGTCTCCCTGTAGCCCCAGCTGGGCCTGGAACTTACTGTGTATATTAGGCTGACCTTGATCTCACAGAGATCACCTACTTCTGCCTCCCTCCACAGTGCTGGGATTAAAGACGTGTGCCACAACATGGGCATTGTTTATTATTTTTATTTTACGGATATGAGTGTATTGCCTGAATGTATGTGAGTGCACCCTAGTCATGCAGTGCCCGAAGACATCTGAAGAGGGTGTTGGATTCCCTGGAACTGGAGTTACAGACTCTTGTTAGCTGCCCATGTGGGTGCCTTTATTTTATTTTATTTTAATTATTTAGTTGTTTGTTTTGCCTTTCAAGACAGGGTCTCCCTGTAGCCCCAGCTGTCCTGGAACTCACTATGTAGACCATGCTGGACTTGAGCTCACAGAGATCCTCCTGCATCTGCTGCCCAGTACAAATTTCATTTTTATTTTTTTTATTTTTTATTTTTTTGTCTTTTCGAGACAGGGTCTCCCTGTAGCCCCAGATATCCTGGAACTCACTCTGTAGACCAGGCTGGCCTTGAACTCACAAAGATCCGCCTGCCTCTGCCTCCCACGTGCTAGGATTAAAGGCATGCACCACCACGCCCGGCTACAAATTTCATTTTTAATACGAACTACTAAGACAAAATATGTCAGATGAGGTATAATACAAATATCTGTGGTGCAGTATGCCAGAATATCTTATCACATCTCTCAGACTAACAGGAGCTGCACACATCCTGCATGTGTTACTTGCACTGGGCATGGCATAGCCCTTTCCTTCCTTCACTATGTTGTAGACCAGCTGGCTTCCTGCCTCTGAGTGCTGGGATTAAAGGTGAGTGTTACCATACCCAGCATTCTATTTGCTTCCTCTGAAAATGATTTTTTTTTTTTTTGAGACAGTGTCTCCCTGTAGCTCAGGCTGTCCTGGAACTTACTACGTAGATCAGGCCAGCCTTGAACTCCCTGAGATCCACCTGCCCCTGCCTCCTGAGTGCTAGGATTAAAGGCATGTGCCACCACTCCCAGCTCTTAAATTCTTTAATGTTTATAATTTTCTTTTGGGGGGGGGGGATTTTTGAGACAGGGTCTCCCTTTAGTTCCAGCTGGCCTGGAGCTCGCTCTGTAAATCAGGCTGGCCTTGAACTCACAGAGATCCGCCAGCATCTGCTTCCTGAGTGCTAAGATCAAAGGTGTGCGCCACCACATAGGGCTTTATAATTTTCTATAATAAGTGAAATCCTGGGGCTGGAGAGATGGTTCAGAGGTTAAGAGCACCGACTGCTCTTGCAGAGGACCCAGGTTCGATTCCCAGCACCCACATGGAGGCTAAGAACCGTCTTTAACTCCAGTTCCAGGAGAATCCAACACACTCTTCTGACCTCCAAGGCATTGCACGACACGGGTGCACCAACCTACATGCATACACTCATACACATAAAAAATAATAAATAAGCCGGGTGTGGTGGCACATGCCTTTAGTCCTAGCACTTGGGAGGCAGAGGCAGGAGGATCTTTGTGAGTTCAAGGCCAGTCTGGTCTCAAAGTGAGTTCCAGGACAGCTGGGGCTACAGAGAGACCCTGTCTCAAAAAGACCAAAATAATAATAATAATAATAATAATAATAAATAAATTTTAAAAATAAGTGAAATCCTTTTTGTCATTGTCGGTGTTTTTCCTGGCTACTGTATTTCATCTCAGATATTTAACCTTTCTAATTTACTTTTAAACTTCTAAAGGCCCTTTGTGTTTCTAGCTGTCTCCTTCATTCAGGTAGGAATTTACCAGATATCCACCCATGACAGATTCTCCACCAAGGCCTTGTTTCTCTGGAGTCTGGAGTGGGGGTAGAGAGCCCACTTACCTAGGATGAGCAAGTAGAGATCACTTACCTAGGATGAGCAAGGCATTGGGTTTGATCCCCAGCACTGGGGGCAGATAAATAAAAATAAGCAGAATTGAAATGAGTGGTAGGTCAGTAGCTAAAGAAAGCTCAGGGGAATGGAAGAGATGTCTTGGAGTGGAATTCCGCTTGGAATCTGGGAGAGTACATGAGTGAGTCACCAGCACCCGAACTGCCCCAGGCAACATGGAAAATGTGTCCGAGGCTGGATTCACCACCCCCACCCAGATTGCTCTCCAATGCAGGCATTTCAGCCATTAGAAAAGAAGACATCTGGAAGATAGGGAAGAGGGGCCACGATCCTCTCTGTCCTGGGAGACAGGCAGCCAGCTCTTCTCAGCAAGCCTTGCTGTCTCTGATAACAGGTGAACAGCAGCCGTTGGGGACTAGGGGGCTGAGGTGAGGAGAGCCCAAGTGTGTGTGTGTGTGTGTGTGTGTGTGTGTGTGTGTGTGTGTGTATGAGCTGCCTAACATGGGTGCCAGGAACCAAATTCAGGGTCTCTGGAAAGCAACAGGGCTCTTAACAGCTGAGCCAGCTCTCCAGTCACCAAGACAAGTATTTTAAGGTAAAATTTCATGTAATGAAAAAAAATAATAAATGATCCATTAATACCGAGCAACATGGCCATCAAAATGGCCTTAAGTAAAGAGAGAATCCTCCTGTTTGCTCAGGTTCTTCATTGCCCCGTGTCTCCACAGTCCTTGGGTTGGGTGGCATTGCCATTTATAATTACTCTTTCATTGTTTTTCTGACTTTTTTTTTCTGCACTTATGTCCTCATTATTAATAGAGGAAAAAAAAAAAACCTAAGGATATTGTGAGAAATCCCATTTTTCTATGGAAATAAGAAATATATTTTTTTCTGATCTTTTCGAAACAGGGTCTCTCTGTAGCTCCAGTTGTCCTGGAACTCATTCTTTAGACCAGGCTGGCCTTGAACTCAAAGATCCGCCTGCCTCTGCCTCCCCAGTGTTAGGATTAAAGGCGTGTGCCACCACGCCCAGCACAAGAAATATTTTTATATGCTGGTTATGTAAAGACTTACACTGTTTAGAGCTGAAATAAACTTCATCAGTTGTTACCTATGCAGTGGAAACAGGTGCCCTGAGCACCAGTACCCTAGATTTGGAGATAGGGATGCTTAATCCTGCTCGTCACCCTGATTAGATCTGCTTTCAGCTGAGAGATACACCTCTGGTTATTTCTTGGAAGGCCTGAATGAGTTGGGAGACTCCCTCCCAGAGTGAGCAGCACCCACAGCAACAGCCAGGACATAAACAGATCAGAGGGGGGAGAGCAGAGCCGCCCTTGATGCTGGATGGAGCTCCTTGCTGGTGAGTGCCTCCCTCTCCCTGCTGTTCTTCACAGCCATCAGAACCCAGTTCTTCAGCCTTCCAGCATGTTCTGGAGACCACCGGATCTCTCCAGGAATCCTCCAGGGCTTCAGCACCCATGTGGGACTGCTGACGCACCCAGCACTGGATAGACAGCCATTGTTGGACTAGCCACACTGTATTGCTGTACCAGAAGATCGAATAAACCTCAAATCTCGAATCTCTTTTGTAATTTAAATTCATTCTCTGGGTTCTGGTCCTCTAAAGAACCCTGAGAAAATAGAGAGCCCCCCCCCCCCCCCCCCGCCTTCTGACTTCCTGCCATGATGGCCCATAGGTCTAAAACCATGAGCCAAAAGTAAGTTTAAGTTCTTTACCTTGGCTATTTTGTCACTGCATAAAACAAAGTGGCCCAGGTCCTCCAGCCCAGTGATCCTATGCTGAACAGAAGGAGGTGAAGACCACAGGTTCACTTTCCTACTCTGATGTATTGGCTGTAGCAACCATCCAGCACTCTGATGTGCCTCAGGTCCACCTCAGCTATCGACCACCAATTCTGCCCAGTCCTGCCTTGAACACAGGAATGCAGCTCTGGGAAGAGAGCCAGCAGCAGTCAGAGTCACAAAATGCCGTGTGAGTACAGGATCCTTACCATTTCCATCTTACCTTGATGGAGTCTTTCTGAAGTATCATTTTAGTTTCCATGAAAACAGTTATCTTCATTTTTCACACCAAGCCACATACATTAGAAGGGGCGCACTTAGGTATGCTAGCAAACACAACCAAGCCCTGACATGCATGTCCTGCGTCTGAGGGTAACTTTCCAGTCACAATGCCTTAGAGAGGAAGTGTAAGAAGTTGTCCATTAACAGAACTATCAATGCTTAATGTCAATTTGTATTTTTTTTTTTTTTTTTGGTCTTTTCGAGACAGGGTCTCCTTGTAGCCCCAGCTGTCCTGGAACTCGCTCTGTAGACCAGGCTGGCCTTGAACTCACAATGTCAATTTGTATTTTTATGTAGCTCTTTTGAGGGGGATACTATTTTATAGTTTCTGAAAATTCCTATGGATCAATAAAGAAGACTGCTTTAAAAGATGCTACATATGCATGCTAGCATCCACAAAAACAAATGAGGGATACCATTCGTCATTTGTTTTTCTGGGACTGTGTTGTTTCACTTAACATATTATCTTCTAGTTCCATCCATTTACCTGCAAAGTTCATTAAGTCATCTTTCTTTACTGCTGCATAGAACTCCATTGTGTAGATGTACCGCATTTTCTCTATCCATTGTCAGTTGAGGGGCACCAAGTACCTAGTTGTAAGGCAAACTGAGCAACGTTAATGTTATATTCCTCATGATCT
>VZQC01000897.1:1101811-1169278 GCA_009823505.1 Rhizomys pruinosus | reverse complement strand
TTTTTTTTTTTTTTGGTCTTTTTGAGACAGGGTCTCCTTGTAGCCCCAGCTGTCCTGGAACTCATTCTGTAGACCAGGCTGGCCTTGAACTCACAAAGATCCGCCTGCCTCTGCCTCCCAAGTGCTAGGATTAAAGGCGTGCGCCACCACGCCCAGCGAGCACCAGATTCTTAACTGACCTTCAGTAAGGCCTGAGAAATTATACTTAGGGTATAAAACTTGAGATCCTATTAAAAAGACAAAAAGTAAAAAAAAAAAAAGACTTACAATATTTACAACCAATCCAATGTACATATATTTTATTTATTACTTATTTGAGGGCAGGCTAATGCCACAGTAGGCATGGTGAGGTCAGAGGACAACTTGTAAGAGTTGGTTCTCTCCTTCCACTATGTGGAATCCAGAGATGGAAGCCAGGCCATCAGGCTTATCACCTGTACCTTTACCCACTGAACTTACTGGTGCTCAAATAGATTTTTGATTTTTGTCGGAAATATAGCAATGACCCTTTTCAAGCGGTTTTGAGATGAGAGAGACTTTTAAAGGAGTTAGGAGTGAAGAATCCATTTCAATAATGGTAGAAGAGATTTTACAGATTTTTTTTGGGGGGGCGTCTTTTTTTTTTCAGACAGGGTCTACCTATAGTCCCAGCTGTACTGGAACTCACTATGTAGACCAAGCTGGCCTTGAACTCACAGAGATCTGCCTGCCTCTGCCTCTGCCTCCAGAGTGCTGAGATTACAGGCATGCACCACCATGCCCAGTTTATAGATTTTTTTTAAAAAACACATTTATAGGTTTGTCTTGCATTTCTCAAACTTCCAGACACAAATGGACAATGGCATGAAAATGAACTATTTTAAGCTTCTCCTTAAGTAGGCCAATCAAGAGAAAATGTTGTTTTCGTTTGTTCTAAAATGTTTATTTTTTATTTTATGTGTATGAGTGTATTGCCTGCATGTGTGTAAGTGCACCCATGTTGTGCAATGTTGCAGAGGTCAGTTCCAAATCCCCTGGAACTGGAATTAATGATGGTTCTTACTGGTCATGTGGGTGCTGGGAATTGAAACCGGGTCCTCTGCAAGAAGTCAGTGTGCTCTTTAACCGTTAAGCCACCTCTCCAGCCTCAAGATAGGACGTTTTTAAAGCTATCTGTGTTTCGTTTTCCTTTTTTCTGATTTTTCTTACTAAAACGTAACAGAATTCTTTGCAGTAATCATTACTAAAAGAATATAGTATTGCAGAATTATTCCTAGCATAAAACATTTTTGAAAGAATACAGTAATTACTCCTAACATAACTGCTTGACACTTTTATTTCAAACTGCTTTCTGTCCAAAACTTTAAGCTATTTAATAAGTCTCCCCATTTTAACCTCTGAACAACATTTGGAATCTACAGGGGGTGGGTATTGATCACTGTATGACATTGCTGATTCTGAGATAAGTTGGCAGTGTCCAGTGAGGGGCATCTGGTCCAATAATTCACACATTCCCCAGAGATAGGCAGACTCTCACTAGACTGTTCTGCAGGATTCATTGAGGACCACAAAAACAATGGTAAGTATTAAGTCCTTGATTTGTGTCATCTCATTTATCCTCCAGAAATTTAATATGCTTTTAAGTTCCTACATCAGAATTTGATGCAACCGTGGAATATTTACTCTGCCATTAGGGGCCCTGTTTGTAACGACCTGAATACCTGCTTGGCTAAAATTTAACATGAATTTTTAAATCCTTTACCTTTCCATAGAAATACAAAGCAATTGAAAATAGGCCAAATATTTCTCTTCTGATCTCTAGTTATAAAGCCTGTGGGGGTTCCCCTTGGGCTTTGCTTGTTTTTTCTTGGTGTTCTGTTAACATTCCCTCACTGTTATAACCCAGCACAAGTATTTCCTAAGGATTACTTTCTGGCACTTTGCTGTGTTTGAGTCCAGAGAAACTGAAGGGCAGACTCTAAACAAAACTGTGTTTACTTTTTCCACACTTCAGGGACCAGAGTAAATTCAGTCCAAAGAAGCCTAGGGGGAAGGAAAAGAAAGAAAGAACAAGAGGCCGTGCTTTTGTGCACAGTTGGAATCAGGAGAGCAGGCTTTGTTTACACTGGTCTTGATTGGCCTAATTAAAAGGGTAACGAAATATATGGATAATGATGGGTAATTGCCCTTGGAAACAGCTCTTCTGGGGGTGCAGCAATCAGTTAGTTGCTGGAGGGATTCAGGAGCTAATGGAGTTCTGTGAGTTGCTGTTTTTTTTTCAAAGTTACTTTTGGGCACAGTAGATTTTTCTGGGAGTCCCATTGACCCAGGTCAAAGTGGTGAAGTCATTCCTCTGTAGGTGGGGAAAGCAGGCATATGGTTCCAGAAATCCCAGCTCACCCACTGAGTGCTTCACTCCCTTATGTAAAATATCCTAGTATTTGCATATAGCCAACACACATCCTTCTGTATATTTTAAATTATTTCTAAATAGCTCCTGAGGACTTAATATTATGCAACGTAAATGCTGTGTAAACAGTCGTATTTTTTTGTTTTTTAATTAATTAATTAATTAATTTATTTATTTATTTGTATGGATGTACTGTCTGCATGTATGTTTGTGCACCTGTGTCGTGCAATGCCACGGAGGTCAGAAGAGGGTGTCTGATTCCTCTGGAACTGGAGTTCTCCTGGAATTGGAGTTACAGACGGTTCTCAGCCGCCATGTGGGTGCTGGGGATCGAACCCCGGTCCTCTGCAAGAGCAGTCAGCGCTCTTAACCGCTAGGCCATCTCTCCAGCCCCAACAGTCCTATGGTTTAGGAAATGACAAGCTGAAAGAAAGTCTGCACATGCTCAGTCCTGGGGAAGGTTTTTTCCTCTTGAATAGTTTTGATTCTCACCTGGCTGAGTTGGCAGATGCAGACCCTTCAGATAGGAAGAGTTGACTGTACTGTTGGGTCCCTGCTTCCTTATTGGTTGACTTTCAAGGAAACAGAGAGGGTCCCAGTAGTGTTCGCCAGCTCCAGGCTGAGACTGGAGGCTGGCCTTAGTGGGCTAGCCTCCTCTGCCCTTCCAACTGTCCATCTTCTCTTGTGAACAGCTGCAGTGCTGTGGTTTTCCACCCCAGGGAGCGTTCAGCAGTCAGTGCTGATGCCTCATTTTCTGAGCTAGGTTTAACAGAATTTAACAAAGCCAGCACTGGAAGCACCTTCCTAGCAGCCCCCCCAAAAAAGGGGGGATCAAGTCCAGCTTCACCTGGCAAAGGTCTTCTTCCCAAATTGGATTGAGGCATATGCAATTACTTGCTACCTACATGTTCTGTGGGGCTGGAGGGATGGCCTAGCGGTTAAGAGCGCCGACCGCTCTTACAGAGGACCCGGGTTCGATCCTCAGCACCCACATGGCGGCTGAGAACCGTCTGAAGCTCCAATTCCAGGAGAACTCCAGTTCCAGGGGAATCCAAGACCCTCTTCTGAACTCCGCGGCGTTGCACGACACGGATGCACAGACTTGCATGCAGACAGTACATTCATACACATACAGAAATAAATAAAATTAATAAAAAAAAAAGCATACTTTGTGTGTGTGTGTGTGCGCGCGCGTGTGTGTGTTTGAGACAGGGTCTCCCTTTAGTTCCAGCTGTCCTGGAGCTCACTCTGTAGACCAGGCTGGCCTTGGACTCACAGAGATCAACCTGGCTCTGCCTCCCACTGCTGGGATCAAAGGCATGTGCCACCACGTCCGTCATGACATAGTTTCTTATTGTTTAGATTTGTATGTCTAAGTAACAGTGATCATCAGTGATCATGGACTTATTGGCCATCTGTGTATCTTCTTTGAAGAAATGTCTATTTTAGTCCTTTACCTGTCTTTGAATTGGGTTTTTTGTCACTGTTGAGTTTAAAGACCCCTCTGTATATTGTGAAGCCCGGTCCCTTAGCAGATACACATGTGTCCCTTTGTGCTCTGTTGATTGTGCTTTGTAATATAAAAAAAATTAAACATTTTTTTCAATTTGTCTATTTTTTCTTTTGTTGTCTGTGTTTTTGGTGCCAGATCCAAGAAAACACAACCCAATGCCATGAGGCTTTTTCCTTGAGTTTTCTTCTAGTTGTTTTACAGTTTTAGATCATACAGTTAGGTCTTTGATAGTTGCTAATTGTTTGCATAAGCTGCTAAGTTAGGGTCCACCTTCTACCTTCTGTTTGTGGACATCTGTCTCCCGGAACAATCTGTTAAAAGATTCCACCCTTATCAGAAATCCTTTGCCAGACATGTGAAGGTTCCTCTCTAGATTGTCATTTTCCATTGGCATATATCTGACTCTTCGATACTTCTACACTGTTTGTCTGACCTTGTAGCAAGTGTAAGTGTTCCAGCTGTGCTCCTGTCCAAGACTGATTGAGCCATTTGGAGTCCCTGAGATTCCAACGGAATTTTAGGAAGGAGATTTCTATTTTTTCCTTCTCTTCCTCTTCCTCCCCTTCTCCTCCTCCTTTCTTAGTGTTTCAGGGGTGTGTGTGTGCGTGTGTGTGTGTGTGTGTGTGTGTGTGTGTGTGTGTAGTGCATGTGCCACAATATATTTCTGGAAGGTCAAAGGACAACTTTTGTGAAGGATTCTCTCCTTCTTCTATCATGTGGGTCCTGGAAGTTGAACTCAAGTTATCAGGCTTGGCAGCAGGTATCTTTACCACTTGAACCATCTCAACACCCTCTTCTTTTCTTTTTTTCTTCTTCTGAGGCAAGGTCTGATATATCTTAGGCTTTATCTACATAGCTAAAGATGGCCCTGAACTTCTGCTCCTTCTGCCTCTATATTCTGAGTGCTAGGATTCTAGGCAAAAGCCAGTGCAACAGTTCATGCTGTGCTGGGGATTGAACCCAGGACTTCCTGTATGCCGGGCAAGTACTTTACAACTGAGCTACATGCCCAGCTCAGAATTTTCCATTTCTGTACATATTTACCCACTTCTGCTGTTTTCTTTTTCTTTTTCTTTTTCTTTTTTTTTTTTTTCCTGCTGGCTGGGATGAAACCCAGAGCCTTACACAGTCTAGGTGATTCTCTGCCTCCCAGCCATACTCTCAGCCCATCTGCTTTTGATGGTCAAAATCACAAATTCTAACTTAATAGCTAAACTTTATGGTAAACAATGGGGTGAATTAAGATGAAAGCAGGTATTTATTGAAGATAGGATATGTGTTAGACATCATAACTAACACCTTCAGTAACACCCAGAATGAGCAGCATGTGGATACATACCTCAGTAGTCAGTAAACAAGTAGGCACATAGCAGTGGCATTTAACAGACTAGGCTGAAACAGCACCTTGCAGAGTATTTGTGAATATAACCCTTTATATAAGAAATACATGATAGGGCCGGGCATGGTGGCACATGCCTTTAATCCCAGCACCCAGGAGGCAGAGGCAGGTGAATCTCTGGGAGTTCAAGGCCAGCCCGGTCTACAAAGTAACTTCCAGGACAGCTGAGGGTACAGGGAGACCCTGTCTCAAAAAGAAAGAAAGAAAGAAAGAGAAAGAAAGAAAGAAAGAAAGAAAGAAAGAAAGAAAGAAAGAAAGAAAGAAAGAAAGAAAGAGAGAGAGAAAGAAAGAAAGGAAAGAAAGGACGGAGGGAAGGAAGGAAGGAAGGAAGAAAGAAAGAAAGAAAGAAAGAAAGAAAGAAAGAAAGAAAGAAAGAAAGAAAGAAAGAAGAAAGAAAGGAAGAAAGAAAGAAAGAAAGAAAGTGAAAAAAAAGAAAGAAAGAGAGCAAAAATTGTAGTGGCAGCTCAATAAATCTCAAGGTAAAGAAACAGGCTGGCTGGGTGTGGTAGTGCAGGCCTTCAATCAACCAGGCAGAGGCAGCCTGTGAGTTCAAGGCCAGCCAGCCTGGTCTACATAGTGAGTTCCAGGCCAGCTGGGGCTACTGAGAGACCCTGTCTCAAAAAGACCAGAAAGAAACCGAGACTGAGGGATGAAGGAACATACGCAACTATCAACAGCCAGTAAGCAGTGGGGAAAACCTCGACCGAATCTGAATGTAAAACCCGCGTTCTTCCTCTTCTGCTGCCGGGGCTGTCGTACATATGCTTCATCTGGGTATCTTCTTTTGTTCTGCTCACTAAACTACCTGCACCACCCACCCCCAGTTCTTAGTCACATTACTGGTGATGTGTCTGAGGCAGTGATCCCAAGTCTGGCCCTCTAGAGCTGGAGGAAAAGACAAAGAAGACTTGCATCTGATGTGTTGCCATGGTCACCTGCTCAGCTTCCTCCCCAGGCTACCCCGGCGGTAGAGCTGGACTTCCAGCTGGACTGCGCAGGCGCAAGCATGGCAGCCACACCTTTCTGTGCTTCTCTCTCTCTCCACTTTCCAGGACCAGAAGAGAAGATGCTGAGACCCTCTCTAGGAGCCAGTGCCCACCCCCTACTATTGCCAGCAACATCTCTTGTGCTGCTCACAATCCTCCATCACCTTCATTTGCCAAAGGTGAAAATCGGAGACTGACACAAAGCCACCTGAACCTCTTGGGCCAGCTAACCCGGGCACAGTGTAGCAGCAGCAGCAGAGAGACCCTGCTCAACAAGATGGAAGGAAAGAACCAGCTTCCAAAGTTGTCCTCTGACCTCCACATGCGCACTGTAAAACACATCTGCACAGGTCCTGAACAAAAAAAAGTTTCTTAAATGGGCCAAAGAAGAAAAGAGCAGAGACCAAGAGAGAAGATTCTAGAAACTGGCACACTTTTGGCTTGAAATCTGGCTCTTCCATTGGTTTGCTATAGAGGAAAATTCCCTCCCTCTACCTGACCTTTAGCTTCCCCAATGTTTTTTTTTAATTAATTAATTAATTTATTTTTTATGTGTACAAATTTTTTATGTGTACAAATGTACTATCTGCATGTAGGTCTGTGCAATGCTGCAGAGGTCAGAAGACGGTTCTCAGCCGCCATGTGGGTGCTGGGGATCGAACCCGGGTCCTCTGCAAGAGCAGTCGGCACTCTTAACCGCTAGGCCATCCCTCTAGCCCAGCTTCCCCAATGGTTTTAAAGGAGAGCAAACAAACGTCTTACTGGATCAAGAATGGGTGGGCTTTAATGTGTGTTATGGGGCCTGGTGCATATGAAGGCTTTAGGAAGTACTGGTTGTCCATAGCTCTACCCTAGGGCTTAGCGAAAGCAATCACTTTGCTTACATGCATATAAAAAAGATTTAGATCCCCCTCATAACAATGACTATCTTTGTGAGTCCCTATGCAAATCCAAAGTAAAGGTTTAGAAACCTTGGCTTGGGGGCATCCCTGTCTCTGCTTAGATCTGGCTCATCACCAGTTTTTCACTGCCTGAGGTGAGCCTGCCCCTTTCCTGACACCAGCCCAAGCTGGGCACAAAAGTGTCTTGGGGTGACAAGCCCTCCTTCTGTTTGCTCCTTTTGTTATTAGCAGAGGAAGGAAAACCAGGAATGGGCTGAGAAGAATGGGGGCTGTTGCATCTCCTGTATGCTAATGAGCAACGGAGACAGGTGCTGGGATTGTAGTGACAGCGCACACTACTCACGGATTTTAGAATCTAAGGCAAGGTCACACACATGCTGTCCGGATCATTTTATGCATGCTTGCTCCTGGGTAGCAAGCTGAGCCTGGTGCGTCTCACAGGAACATTCAACACTCTCTGCACACGCTTGCTTATTGCTTAGAAGTACAAGAAGCATTTCGATGCTTTTTTTTTTTTTTTCCATTTGTAGTTGTCTTTACTGTTCACAGCTACTTATTAAAGAGCTTTCCTTAAATCACAGGCCCATGGGATTCTGACCTGTATCCTTCGGGGGCTGGTGCTAAGCCTGCTGACTTCCACCTTGGTGCTCCGCTCATGGGTGGGAAACTCTCTCTGTCTGTTACTACAAGCAAACATCTCAAATAAGCCATTTAATTTTTAACCTCCTTCCCCACTTTCAGCTCTGTTTGATACTAAGGCTTTAAGCATTTTTTTATGTGACCCATTCAGATTGATTTGTTCAAAGTGCAGGGTTTTGTTGTGTTTCATTTTTAGATATTTGGTTTTTTTGTTTTGTTTTGTTTTGTTTTTTGTCTTTTTGAGACAGGGTCTCCCTGTATTCGCTATGTAGATCAGGCTGGCCTCGAACTCACAGAGACCCTCCTGGCTTTACCTCCTGGGTGCAGAAATCAAAGGAATGTGCCACCACACCCAGCCAAATGCAGGCTTATACCACTCTTGGTCCTAAGACCACTACAGGGGTGATCTTTGTCTTTCCTCAGAATAAAGAAGAAGCAAAAGACTCAAATGGCTATTCGTATGCAGGGGTGTCTGGGACCAGGCTGGGGAGATTGCATCTATTTCTCCCTGCTCCATTCCTTCCTTGGTTCCAGCATATCGTGCTTGCCAGAGGGTGAAGGGCTGGTTACTTCTGTTGAGAGAGTTCTTAACGCTTTACTGTTTTACAGCCAAATATCCTTGGGATTTAGCTTGATTTTAGTTTGGGACCCACATGTTTGGAATGGGAGGAAAGAGCAAGCAGAAATCTTTGCGGCTATCAGGTTGGTTTGTAGTCTCTCTTATTTATACAAACCCAATTCAAGTCTCCCTAAAAAGCCTGTGCATCTTCCATGTTCTGCATCTTCTTAAACACAATGCCGTGTTTATAGAATACCAGGAAGCAGTTGCAAACTGTGAAAGTCGTTCTTTACCCAAAGAGTTCACTTTCGCCACCCACAGTCATTCTAACTTTTTTTTTCTAATATGTTCATTTGGGAAGGAGTAACTGTGGAATGAGGAACTATTTTATCCCACATTCACCACTGGATTAGCTGATTCGGGTGTTGGCTTTATCGTGTAGTAAAAGCACATGAAATATTGGCTAATGGTTTTCAGTCTTCACCGTGTTCAGATTTCTTTGGAGGTGATTAAAAAAAAAAAAAGAGGCAGTTTCCCAGGCTCTAGTCCAGCAATCAGGATTCCATAGGCCCACCCAGCTAAGTATTGGTGTTTAATCAAAAGCCCTTGGGAAGATATCTAGACTATGTGGGTTCAGAAAGCTTGAGCTAGGCAGTCAAATATCTAGAATTTATCTTAGTAAATTTGCTGTTTGATGGTCTCTAACCACTGAAGTTAGAACTATTTGATTTTCTTATGTCAGTCATCCTTCTGTCATTAACAACCATCCAGCTCTAGACTCCCATCTCTATGTTTAGTAAAGGGAAGCTTGATGTCCATGGTGGCAAATATCCCTTCCTTTCTTTCTTCCTTCCTCTCTTTTTTCTATTACAGTATGATTACTAATGCTTTCATTATTCAAATTCCTGAGGAGGTAGTGCTGAAGAAAATAAGTAGGGATTTGAAAGCAAGAAGCCAGAAGCTGGAGGAAAGAGAGGGGGAGGGGAGGGGGGAAGGAAGAGGGAGGAGAGGAGGAAGCAGGGGAAAGGGAAGAGAACAGTACTCCATAGAGGCAGATTCTAAATCTGCCCCTCCAAGGGGCTGTTTATGTGAGATGTCTAATGACACAGATTGAATGCAGTTCAGCTGAGATGCCTTTCGACTGCTTATTGAACATCTCTGCCTCAGTTTCTTCATGTATAAAAGAAAGCAGGGGCTGGAGAGATGGCTCAGCAGTTAAGAGCGCTGACTGCTCTTGCAGAGGACCCAGGTTCGATTTCCAGCACCCACATGGCGGCTAAGAACTGTCTTTAATTCCAATTCCAGGGGAATCCCACGCCCTCTTCTGACCTCTGCGGCATTGCATGACACTGGTGCACCAACCTACATGTAGACAGTACACTCATACACATAAAAAATAATAAATTAAAGAAAGAAGGCAATAGCATTGTGATGGTTAATCCTGGGTGTCAACTTGACTGGACCAAGGAACAAATAAGAGAAAAAGGATCTTCGGATTGGACTACCTCAACCCGATGGACCACCCCAAATGTGGGCGTTACCTTCTGTTGGCAGGCAGTGTTAAAGGCCATGGCAGAGGGAGCTGGCCCCTTTTTTCCTGCAGCTTGCCTCTCTCACTGGTGAGTTTGTCTTGCTGCTGTGATCAACCCTTCGGATCCCAGCGTGCACTGAAACCGGCAGATCTCCTGGAATCCATCGGGCCTTCAGCACCAGATTGGGACTACTGAGACATCCAGCCTTGGGGACTGAGCAGTTCCCTGGATTCTCAGCCTCTCCAGTGCGGTGCAGCTACTGTTGGACTACTTGAGCTCTGTCACGTGAACAAATCAATAAATTGTACATAGCTATATATTCGTCCTGTTGCTTCTGTTTCTTTAGAGAACCCTGACTAATACTAGCATCTACTTTATAAAATATTTGAGATTAGATGAAGTCACCCGTATAAAGTACTTTAAACACTATCTAGATCTAATAAATAGTATCTTTTGGACTGGGGATGAAGCTCAGTGGTAGAAAGGTTGCCTAGTGTGCTTGAGGCCCTGATTCAATCCCTAGAGCCACCTGTCAATATTAATAGATTCCAAGAGTCCTCCCTGCTTTCATTGGCTGAATAAAATCCAGTGGGAGAGGTCGGCAGGTTCAGCTGGTGCTCCGTGAAGGGATGTCTTGCTGGAAGCCTGGGAGAAAATATTAATGATGTTTGAGAGTGGCCATGCTGGCACACGGAAGGACAAGGGTTCCTGAGGGACAGGGGTTCTGGAAGGACAGGGACTGCACAAGCTGCTCATCTCAGAGTCTGTTTCAGAGCACTGTTTGGGGCGTTGATTTTGTTCTTGTAACGCCGGGCTCTCATCTGCTGAGGACCATGCACTGTCTGTGATACTGCCAAGAGTGAGGATTTTTGCTGCACAGAACCTGTGGCGGTTTGAATGAGATTGTACCCCATAGGCTCCAAGTATTTAAACATTTTGCTCCAAGTTGGCGGTGCTATTTTGAGAGGTCTTAGTAGGTGTGGCCTTCTAGAGGAAGCATATCACTGGGGATGGGCTTAGAGAGTTCTTCAGGCTTGCCAGATTTCCAGTCATTCTCTTCTCCCCATGCCTGCTTAAAGATGTGAGCCTTTAGCTTCTGTTCCTACCTCACCCAGCCATCTCTGTTACCATGCCTCCCTACCATGATGGACTCTTGCCCCTTTGGAACTGTAAGCTAAATAAACTCTTCCTTTTTTTTTTTTTTTTTTTTTTTTTTTTAAATCCATAGCCTGACACGACATTTGGAACCAGCTTCGACTCTCTTTTTTATTTTTTTTTGTCTTTTTTTTTTTTTTTTTTTTTTTTTGGTCTTTTCGAGACAGGGTCTCCCTATAGCCCAGCTGTCCTGGAACTCACTCTGTAGACCAGGCGGGCCTTGAACCCACAAAGATCCACCGGTCTCTGCCTCCCAATGCTAGGATTAAAGGCATGCACCTCCACACCCAGCCAGACTCATTTATTGATTTTATTTATTTTATATTTATGATTTAATGTAGTTTATGTATTATTGTATCGTTAGTTTGTCTTTTCAAGACAGTGTCTCCCTGTAGCCCCAGCTGTCCTGGAACTCACTCTGTAGACCAGGCTGGCCTTGAACTCATAAAGATCCGCCTGCCTCTGCCTCCCAAGTGCTAGGATTAAAGGCGTGTGCCACCACGCCCGGCTTATTTATTTTTTTTATGTGTATGAATATACTTTCTGCATGTAAGTTTGTGTGCCCGTGTCATGCAATGCCACGAAGGTCAGAAGAGGGTATCGGATTCCCCTGGAACTGAAGTTAAAGACGTTTCTCAGCTGGGGATCAAACCTGGGTCCTCTGCAAGAGCAGTTGGAGCTCTTAACCGCTAGGCTATCTCTCCAGCCCCAAGAACGAAAAGTCTTTTTAAAAGTTATTTTAGGGGCTGGAGAGATGGCCTAGCGGTTAAGAGCGCCGACCGCTCTTACAGAGGACCCGGGTTTGATCCCCAGCACCCACATGGCGGCCGAGAACTGTCTGAAACTCCAGTTCCAGGAGAACTCCAGTTCCAGGGGATTCCGAGACCCTCTTCTGACCTCCGAGGCATTGCACAACACGGGTGCACAAACCTGCATGCAGACAGTACATTGATACACATACAGAAATAAATAAAATTATTTTAAAAAATAAATAAGTTATTTTAATTTGTGTGTCTGTGTGTGTGTGTGTGTGTGTGTGTACCATGTATGTGCAGGTACCCATGGAGACCAGAAGGTACCAGATCCCCTGCTGCTGGAGCTGGAGTTACAGGCAATTTCGAGCCCCCTGACATGGATGCTGGGAACTGAACTCTAGTCCCCTGGAAGAGCAAAAAGCACTCTTAACCACTGAGTCATCTTTCCAGCCCCAGGAACCAAACATCTTCTCTAGTAAATTCTCAACTGTGCCTGGTTAAGAATGCCCTGCCGACCTGACAGGCCAGCAGCTGACCTTCTGAACAGAGTCAAGTTGGCCTGGCTCCCGATCAGTCTGTGCATATGAGGAGCTGCTGCAGGCCAAGCACACAGTCTGTAGGCCTGGGCACCGCCACTTCCCCAGGTAACCACTGCTGAGCCCCAGAGTTTTAACTAAGTCTCTCCCTTTTCTTTTTTCTTTTCTTTTCTTTTTGGTCTTTTTCGAGACAGGGTCTCCCTGTAGCTCTGGCTGTCCTGGAACTCACTCTGTAGACCAGGCTGGCCTTGAACTCACAGAGATCCACCTGCCTCTGCTTCCCAAGTGCTAGGATTAAAGGCGTGCGCCACCACGCCCAGCCCCTTTTCTTTTTTCTTTTCTATTTTTCCTATTTCCTTTTATTTTCCTGAAATTTTTTTTATTAACAGAAATTCATATTTGGTGTGGCGTAATGTATTTCAGAAGGTCATCAGATTGTGAGACTGCTTCCTTGAAACATTTTTGTGCTATTGTTTTAAACAATAATAATTAAAAACAGTTGGCGTTAATAAAAATGTCAATGTGAAAAAAAACAAACAAAAATAATGTGCACCTGGTTGTAGTGGGCTCTTACATTGATGTCCTTTCAGTCTAATTATTTTGAAGTGTTGTGCAGAGTTCTTGTTTCCTTGTCAATCTTTCCAGGTGATCTATTCATTACTGCAAAAGAGTATTTTAACTGCAAAACAGACGGGAGTGTTCATATTTCTGGGATAGAGAGATGGCTCAGCAGTTAAGGGCACTGGTTGCTCTTGCAGAGGGCCCAGATTCAGTTCCCAGCACCCACATGGTGGCTAACAACTGTCCATAACTCCAGTTCCAGGGGACCTGAGGCCCTCTCCTGGTTTGGCAGTCACTCCACAACACAGGTGCACTTACATGCATGCAGGCAAAACTCTCATACACAAAAATAAAAGTAAATAAATAAATTTTAAATGAACATTCATATTCCCAAAGTACAGTACAATCAAGGCATCCCTGTAGGCAGATAAATATAAATATTAATATCTTACTTTGAAACCAGCAAACAGAACCCTGGATCAATTGACCGACGTGCCAGGATTTAGGTAACTAAGTGGTTGAGCAGGGATAATAACAAGTCTTTTGACCTCCCTTAGTACTATTTTTCCATTAGACTAAATTGCACTTTTCATAGGCTAGACATAGACGGTGGACATGTGCCTACATACTGTGTGTGACTGAGTGTGTAAAAGAACGAGAACACGAGAGCGCAGCACACAAGGACGTTGTAACATTCGGTTTCTAATCATTCTGAGCCAAAGACAGGTTTAATCCTTCTTGGAATTTTCATAAATCAACAGGGTGTAGAGGCAGGCTCACTATTTACATAACATTTCCTTTCCTCTCTCACCTGAGGGAGAAAAGGGCTTTCTCTGGAGCCAGGACACACACACACACACACACACACGCACGCACACACACACACACACACACACACACACACACAGACACACACACTGAACACACATTGGCGTGCCTGCAGCCATCTCAGGACTGAGTGGAGGATAAGACTAGAGCGTCAGCCTGGCCATTTGAGGAGGTAAACTGCACATACATCGTCCTTTCTGTTTCCTGCCTTCCCCTATCCCCATCTGGAGGCCCACATAGTAGGCACTCAATCCACATCTACTGGATTGATTAGTAGGCACTCAATCCACATCTACTGGATTGATTAGTAGGCACTCAATCCACATCTACTGGATTGATTAGTAGGCACTCAATCTACATCTACTGGATTGATTAGTAGGTATTCAATCTACATCTACTGGATTGATTTGGCCACACCTGGTAAATGAACTAGTGATTTCAGTGAGTCGTGGAGTTGCCAGAGGCCCAGGCTGTCCCTTCTGGGGTATTTTGTTTTATTTTTTTTTCACAGTGTTTATTGATAGATACAAGTACATAAAATCAGGGCATGAACATGATTTGATAGATTAAGTAGACTTAATTTCAATACTATAATAAGGGAACAGTTCAAATTCTCTCACCATTTGTTTCACACCCACAAAAACCACTTCAAGGGCATTAATAATCTCTCAAATTTGATCCGTTTTGTGCAAGTAAACCATGTTTCTTTTTAAAAAGACTTGTGCACTTGCCCAGGCTCAAGGATATTGAAATCTAGCACATAAAGCCCATTACTAGAGGTAGAAATACAGGCGATATACTATTACGGCAGCAACCATCAATTACAGTTAAGGATTTTCTGTAATAACCAAATAGATAGTCTAACATTACTACAACTCAACTATTACTGAGCAAAGTGCATTTCTACCAATGTTCAGTGTTTCTAATCAGTTTTCTAACTTTGAACAGCCTATGATAACTGGCAGCAGAGAAGGACCTTGCAATAGACTGCCTCTGCTTGAGAACTTACAATGTAATTATTGCATGCTGCTAATATATTATCTAAACATTAAAGATACTCCTAAAATATTTGATGGTAGATTATGATTAAGACATTACATTACAAAAAACCTTATGCAGAAGGAAACCCTTACTGATGTGCTTCTGCTTTAAATATTGTGCCCCCAAATGAAGCCCAGTAAGCACGCGTCCTGTCTTGATCCCCTGCATTGGCCTCCACAATACTGCTGAGGTCATTCAACAATGTCAGTCCATCTTCTGAGGAGGCTGAATTTCCATTAGCTGCTTAGTTCATAAGCTGAGTATCTCGTGTTTTGTTTAATTTTATGGAGTCTTTCTGAGAACAAGAGGAAAAGCAAGCTAGAAGTAACAGAGCTGCTCAGCATCCCAGTAAGAAGGAGGACACTTGGACTCTGGTTGATGGTTGGACCCTCTTTTTTTTTTTTTCTTTTTTAGACAGAGTTTCCCAGTAGCCCCAGCTGGCCTGGAACTTGCTATGTAGAGATCTGCCTGTCTCTGCCTCCCAAGTGCTGGGATTAAAGGCTTCACCACCAGGGTTGGCTTCGGATTCCTCATTTTAAGGGGCCTCACAGTCTCTTCACTTTGTCCTTGACTATAACATATGGCATTCACCCTAAAGTCCTGAAGGTTTGTGTCTGCCTGAGAATTTTCTATTCTGTTCTCTTGCTTTCATAAATCTGCCTGATTTAACAAACATTTATCAAATGCCTACTAAGTGCCAAGCCCCAGGGAGACCTAGGGCTCCAGGCAAGAATAGAGATGCAGAATTAAGGTACTTGTTGGATGGAGGGAGATAAAGGGAACCGGGCATCTATATGATAGCTCCTGGGTACCTTTCAACACTTGACCTGAGAGCCTGGGAAACTGACACAAAGCCAAGGAAAAACTGGAAGACGGGGGTGGGGGTGGGGGTGGGGTCAGAGGGTCAATGGGAGACTCCAGAGCACTGGACAATATTTGGAAAGGTATAGATACAGTTCAGCTCTCTCCCACCCATGAAGACATGTGGCTTGAGGCAGGGATGACTGTGCATCTAGGTATTCTGGTGGAGTACAGAATACAGGTGGAGGTGTTTGTGCAACAGGCTGTGTCTGATGAAAAGGCTCCCAGTGTACTCCAAGATGGGTTGCCTTTAAGACCTGTTGTTCTTCAGAGATAGAATTCAAGTGGACCTTACAAAGGCCAAGAGGAGCCGGGCGTGGTGGCGCACGCCTGTAATCCTAGCACTTGGGAGGCAGAGGCAGGCAGATCTTTGTGAGTTCAAGGCCAGCCTGGTCTACAGAGTGAGTTCCAGGACAGCTGGGGCTACAGAGAGATCCTGTCTCGAAAAGACCAAAAATAAAAAAAAATAAAGGCCAAGAGGACTTCGAGGACCATGCCTCAGTAGGCATGGGCTGACCTATTGTTGAGTACAGAGAATCTCCTAGATTTAGCTGTGACTGGTGGCCACAGAACTTATGGCCGAACCAGCCCAGGCAAATATTCAACTGATTAGAAACAAAGCCCAAACTAAAATGCCCTGACTTGGCAGCCTGAGCGTCTTGCTGCTGCTGCTCACGAAGCCAGGCCATACCATCCTTTCTTGGGCTGTTGGTCTTCCTGTAGCCTCAGCTGGCCTGGAACTCAGTATGTAGACCAGGATGGCCTCAGTCTCACAGCAGTCTGCCTGCCTCTGCCTCCCGAGTGCTAGGATTAGAGGCATTGACCACCACACCTGACTTAAGACATAGTCTTATCCAGGTCCCAGTATTGTATCTCTAATAGATCTATTTTGCCATAAGAGGAAATTAGGCAACAGAACTCCCACATTGGCACATTTTTCTCTCTTTTATTTTTGTGCTGGATAGTTTTAGTGTCAACTTGACACACCTGGGTTGATGGAGCCTCAATTGGGGAATTGGCTCCATTGGATTGGCCTGTGGCCACATCTGTGGAGTATTGTCTTGATGGCCAAGCAGTGTGGAAGGGCCCAGCCCACAATGAGTGGTGCCACCCTGGGCAGGTTGTTGTGTACGGTATAAGAAGGCAGGCTGGGCATGAGCCAGGGGAGCAAGCCAGTGAACAGCATTCTTCCATGGCTTGTGCTTCAGCTTCTGCTTCCAGGTTCCTGCCCTGAGTTCCTGCCTTGGGCTCCCTGAGTGATAAATTGTGACCCAGGAGATGTGAGCTGAATAAATCCTTTCCTCCCCAAGTTGGTGTCAGAGTGTTTTGTCACAGCAATGGAAGACAAACTATAACAATTTTTAAACTTTGTTTTTATTTTATGAGTGTTATGCCTGCATTTATGTAAGTCTACCTGTGTCATGAAGTGCCCACAGAGGACAGAAGAGGCTGTCAGAACTCTGGAGTTACGGACAGTTGTTAGCCACCATGTGGGTACTGGGATTCAAACCCGGGTCATATGCAAGAACAACCAGTGCTCTTAACCACTGAGCAATTTCTCTAACCCCAGATTTTTCTTTTTTTTAAAGAAGTATTTATTTATGTGTGCACTTGAGTGTATGCATGTATACCATGTACATCAGGAGCCTATGGAGGTCAGAAGACTGTGATAGATTTCCTGGAACTACGGTTATAGATGGCTGTGAGCCACCCTGTGTGTGCTCGGAAACACACCCAAGTCCTCTGCAGGAATAACAAATGCTTTTTGAGACAGGGTCTCTCTGCAGCTCTAGCTGGCCTGGAAGTCACTATGTAGACCAGGCTGGCCTTGAACTCACAGAGATCCACCTGCCTCTCTGTTCCAAGTGCTGGGATTAAAGGTGTGCACCACCACACTTGGTGAGTTAGAGTTTCTTAAATTTTTTTTTCCGTTTATGTATGTTTGTGTGTGTGCGCATGTGTGTTCATGCATATGGAGGTCATGGAACAACTTGAGGGAGTCAGTTTTTTTCCTTTCACCATTTGGGTTCCAGGGATTGAACTCAGGTTGTCTGACTTGGAGGCAAGTGCCTTACCTGATGAGCTATCTTGCCAGTTCTAGGGTTGAGTTTCAATCAGAGCTTTTTATGTTTTTGCAAGGTTTCTGTTGGATGTGTTTTTATCATGGTAACCTGCCACAAAGGCACAATTTTAAAAACAGGAACACACACGGAGATGATGGAGGTGGGCTTCCAGCTCTGCCTCCGTCTTGGAGTTAAGGCTAAGGGGGCTTGTCTTTGTGGCAGACAGAAGATTGTTTGAACTTGGCTGGTTATGGGAGCCAACAGAGTGAACTTGAAGAGAAAGATAAACATACAACAACTGTTCAAAGCTTCAGGTGTTATGATTGCTAATTGAGAGGCTCTGAATGATACCTGCTGGGGAGCAGGAATTTCTCTCCAGGGGATTAGGGCTCAGAGTAACACTGGGACTGTGTTTCTTCAGACATGCCCCCCCAAAAGAAAACTAGGAAAAATAAATAAATAAAACAATCCCAGTGCTCAAGTCAGCCAGGAGCTGATAGGGTTCAGGAGACTAGGGCAGCAAAAGTACTTTTGACTTTGTACATGCACATAGGTACAACAAACAGACAGACAGACACACACACATATGCATACACACTCTCAGACCTGTCCATAAACCCAACACACACACATACACACACACATACACATATATGCATACACACTCTGAGACCTGTCCATAAACCCAACACACACACACACACACACACACACACACACGCATGCACACATATGCATACACACTCTCAGACCTGTCCACAAACCCAACACACACCACATGCACACATATGCTACACACTCTCAGACCTGTCCATAAACCCAACACACACACACATATGCATACACACTCTCAGACCTGTCCATAAACCCAACACACACACACATATGCATACACACTCTCAGACCTGTCTATAAACCCAACACATACACACATATATACACATATACACACGTGTTCTCCTGCATACCCATGTGCAAAAATACCCAGCTTACTAGTGAGCCTACATTCATATAAAACCATACCATCTCCATTCCACATACAGACATTCCAACGCACACTCTCGTGCGCACACGCGCACTACACACCCTGCACTAACATACTCTGGTGGAGCTGTGGCGCCTGTATTGACTGGCTTGTCCCTTTCTGGCCTGTGCTTTCTCAGGCCCAGGCCCATCTTGGCTGCCCTTGCTGTCTCCTCCTCTTGCTCAGAGCCTGGTCGCAGTTTCCTTCACTTCACCTGTGTGAGATTCAGAGGCTGCTACAAACAGACGTGGCTGTGTTGAAATTAAGACCTGGCCAAGTCACAGTTCCGAGACCTTGAGTGAGTTGCTTAAACTTCTCTGAGTCTTGATTTCCTCTGCTGTAAAGTGGAGTTAATATGTTACAGCACTGGGGAGGGTGTCAAAGCCCAGGCTGATCTGGATGTGCTAGCCCCGTGGGAGCTATTATCAGTGATCTGCCTGATAAGTTGTAAAATGCCTCTCCTACTCACTCTTAGCTCACACTGGCAAACTCTCTTGCCAAATGAGTCAGCTCTGTGTCAATATTGTTCCAATTTAGTTTTTTAAATGGCGCCAATCTACTATGCAGACTACCCTCACAAGCAAACACCTCTATGCTATTTCTAACTAATGGATGCATGAGGAAGACACTCTCAAAGGAGCCTTTGCTTTTCTGTGTAAGAAGTTGAAGAATGAGTTTATGTGATGGATCACCACCTTCTTCTAGTGCTGGGACTTAAGTGCAGGATCTTGTATATGTTAGGTGAGCATTGTACCACTGAAGACCTGGAAATCACATCTCTCCGTAATCTGCTCCCTTCTTCCTTCATGTATTTAATGTATTAACAACAGATTCGAGATCAATTTGTTGTTGCTGCTGTTTATTTCTTTGTTGCATTGCTGAGGATCAAACTTAAGACTTCACCGCAGGCATGCTAGGTTCTACACTGTTTTTTGTTGTTGTTTGTTTGTTTGTTTGTTTTGTCTTTTCAAGACAGGGTCCTCCTGTAGCCCAGCTGTCCTGAAACTCACTATGTAGACCAGGCTGGCCTTGAACTCACAGAGATCTACCTGCTTCTGCTTCCCGAGTGCTGGGATTAAATGCATGCGCTACCACACCTAGCATACTACTGCTTTTAAAAAGTTAATCAGGTTTTTTTTTTTTTTCATTTTTTAGCTATAAGTGATAATCTATGAGTATAAGCATCCTTCGTGCAAAACCAATCTACAGACTGTTGTGCCCAAAAAAACCCTGAAAGATGCAGGACAGTTATGGCAGAATACATGATCTGGGATGAGGTGGGGGTGGGGGGGAAGGGAAAGGGAAATATGCCTGATCTGAATTGGAAAATGATGTACAAAATGCACAAACCATCAATAAAAATTAAATTAAAAAAAAAAAGTTAATCAAAGCCGGGCATGGTGGCACACGCCTTTAATCCTAGCACTTGGGAGGCAGAGGCAGGCAGATCTCTGTGAGTTCAAGGCCAGCCTGGTCTACAGAGTGAGTTACAGGACAGCTGGGCCTGTGGAGGTAGTATGTACAGGTGCCTGTGGAGGTAGTATGTACAAGTGCCTGTGGAGGTAGTATGTACAGGTACCTGTGGAGGTAGTACATACAGGTACCTGTGGAGGTAGTATGTACAAGTGCCTGTGGAAGTAGTATGTACAGGTGCCTGTGGAGGTAGTATGTACAGGTACCTGTGGAGGTGGTATGTACAGGTACCTGTGGAGGTAGTATGTACAGGTATCTGTGGAGGTAGTATGTACAGGTGCCTGTGGAGGTAGTATGTACAGGTGCCTGTGGAGGTAGTATGTACAAGTGCCTATGGAGATAGTATGTACAGGTACCTGTGGAAGTAGTATGTACAGGTACCTGTGGAGGTGGTATGTACAGGTACCTGTGGAGGTGGTATGTACAGGTACCTGTGGAGGTGGTATGTACAGGTGCCTGTGGAGGTGGNATGTACAGGTGCCTGTGGAGATAGTATGTACAGGTGCCTGTGGAGGTGATATGTACAAGTACCTGTGGAGGTGGTATGTACAGGTACCTGTGGAGGTAGTATATACAGGTACCTGTGGAGGTGGTATGTACAGGTGCCTGTGGAAGTAGTATGTATAGGTACCTGTGAAGGTCAGAGAGGGCATCAGATCCTCTGATATTGGAGTTACAGGTAGTTGTAGGCTGTCATGTGGATACTGGAACCAAACCCAGGTCCTCTGCAAGAGCAGCGAGCACTCTTAACCTCTGAACCATCTCTCCAGCCCCCTTAACTACCACTTCTGGTAAGAAAAGAAGAAATCAAGTCCCATAGCTCCTCAGTGCTCAGAAGCAGAAAACAGTAGGTAGAGGGACTCAGCAGTTCCTAAATATCTCTTTGGCCCATCCAGCATTGTCCCAATGGTAAGAAATAGTTGTAAGTACCATTTCTTGAGCACCTCATATATCCCAAACACAACTAGCCCCTCTGGACTTTTCCTTTTCACAGCACTGATCACAGAGGGCATCTGTTAGTCACTTTTCTATTGCTGTGATAGAACCACCACAACCAAGGGAACCTCTAAAAGGAAGAGTTTATTTGAGCTTACAGTTCCAGGAGAATTAGAGTTCATCATGGTGGGGAGGTGTGGTGGCAGGAGGGGCCGGAGCAGGAGCAGAAAGCAGAGCTTCACATCTTCAAGCAGGCACAGGAAGCAGAGAGGCCAACTGGAGATAGGCAAGGCTTTTTGAACTCTCTAAGCCTTCCCCCAGTGACGTGCTTCATCCAGCATGGCCACACCTTCTAAGACCTCCCAAAACAGCACCACCACTGGGGACAAAAATCTAAACACTTGGAGCCTACACTCTCATTCAAACCACCACATTCCACTCCCTGGCTCTCATAGGCTCATGACCATATAAAATGCAAAATGCATTTAGTCCAACCTTAAATGTCCCCATAGTCTTGACCAATCTCAGTACTATTTAAGTCTACAGTCCAAAGTCTATTCTGAGACTCAGGGCACTATCTTAACTTACAGTTACTATAAAAGCAAAAGACAAATTACATACTCCAAACACACAGTGGAACTGAATACACATTCTCATTTCAAAAGGGAGTAATAGAGGCATAATGAGGAAATACTAGACCAAAACAAGACCAAAAACAAGCAGAGCAAACACCAAATTGAGTAGCTCCATGTGCATCTTCTGGGACTTTATTTCCAAAGGGCTTAGATGGCTCAGCTCTTCCAGCTTTGTGTGCAACATAAATCTCTTTCTTGGGCTGGTACCACTCCCTGTATGCAGCTCTCCCTCTCACAGCTCTGGCATCTCGAATGTCTTCTTGGGGTGTCTACGGCCAACCAGGGTTCATTTTCACAGCTTCACGCAATGGCCTTATCAGGGCCTCTTGACTTATCAGGGCCTTCTTTATGCTGGGACACTCCTGCTGCACTCTGCCTGGCCCCAGAAACCATGGAGGAAGTACTGATGACACCTTCACTCTTGCATCTTTCATGCCTCTAAAGCCAGCACCATGTGAATGACACTGCCAAGTTTTGCTGCAGGTTTCGGATCAACCCCAGCCTCCTTCAGTCACATTTGCAGTTTTTCTCTGCTGTGGATTCTAGGAGTAGAAAACCCTTGTGGCATTTTCCTTTCACAAGTTAGAGCCTTAGCTGGGTGTGGTCTTTCCCTAAAGCTACTCTTTCCATTGTTTAGTAAATCTCTAGGCTCTCCTTAATTACTTTAATCTCCTTATCAAAGGGATCCCCTCCTTGAGCACACGGTTAGGCCCCAACATTAATCTTCCTAGTGCTCTTTTCCAATCCAAGCTGTACATTCTGCATTTCTTTCTGCACCATTTGCTCTTTTTCACTGCAGATGAAATTAATAGCCATGCCACCATTTTTTTATGTTAGGCTGTCTAGAGATATCCTCCACCAAAGAAATTAGTCCATTGCTCTTCAACTTAGCCCCAGGCAAGCATTTGGGCTGTGGGCAGACTCCAGCCAAACTCTTTACCAAAATATCCCAAATGCTGCTTAAGTCCTTGTTTTCCTCTGGAACTACATTTTTCTCAGCACTATTTTCTTCCAGACTCTTACTAGATTGGTCCATTAAGCTCTGTTTATAGCAGTCAACTACTTTTGTAGCCCAAAGTTCCAAAGTCTCTTACATTTCTCCAAACACCCACATGGTCAGGTTCTTCACAGCCAAAACCCCACTCCTGGCACCAATTAATGTGTTAGTCACTTTTCTTTTGCTGTGATAGAACCACCATGACCAAGGGAACTTATAAAAGGAAGAGTTTATTTGAGCTTACAGTTCCAGAGGAATTAGAGTCCATCCTGGCAAAGAGGCATGGTGGCAGGGGGTGCAGAAAACAGAGCTTCATATCTTCAAGGAGACACAGGAAACTGAGAGGGCAACTAGAAATTGGCAAGACTTTTTGAACTCTTTAAGACCTCACCTTCCCCAGTGATGAGCTTCCTCCAGCATGGCCACACCTTCTAAATCTCCCAAAATGGTGCCACCAAAGGGGGACAAAATGTCTAAATATTTGGAGCCTATGGGGGACATTCTCATTCAATCCACCACAACATGGCACCATTGTCCTTGTTTCTCTCTCTCACCAGGTGACAAACCTCAGGAGCACACCAGTCTCCTGGGCTGTGCATAGTTGACTAGCCCATGCCCAGAATAGTGGTTAGTGTGGAACAGTGCTTCCTAAGTGCTCAGTGAATGGGTGAGAAGTCACAGAGTCCTTCTGACACAGTAGTAGGGGAAGCACATGCCTCTTTCCATATCACACAGGAGGAAAGGATGCTCAGGAAGGAGGACTGGCTCTCCAAGGAGATGGTGCTTTGTCGTGCTGGAAACTAAACTCCATTCTGCTGATTCCAACACCTTTGCTCTGTCAGCTGCTAAAGTGATTATTCTAGTGAGACTCTTGCTTGGTGGTATACATTCCAAAGGGCATTTGCTGGACACAGTCTTCTGCATTTTTCTGAGTTCTCATTCTCCCCAGCATGATATTTCCAGTCTGTCTAACTTCACATTTATTTCCTTTTGTCCTGTTTTGGAGTATCTACCACCTCCAATGTAACTTCTTAAAAAAAAAAAACACTTATTTTGCTAGTGAGTCCAAAGTCCCAACAAGCATTGGAGGGATGAATACAGAGTTTATCTCTGCCACCTTTGGTGTCTGATGGGAGAGCTGGAGGCCAGATGCATGTAAAAGATGCATGTAAAAGCTCACTCTCTTTGTATTGCCCTTACTTAGTTCCTTTCTATTGTTCAGATGCATGTAAAAGCTCACTCTCTTTGTATTACCCTTACTTCGTTCCTCTCTATTGTTCCAGATGCATGTAAAAGCTCACTCTCTTTGTATTACCCTTACTTAGTTCCTTTCTATTGTTCCAGGCAGAGGGTCCATTCTCCAACAGCCCCTAGCTAGCAGTCCTTCATAGCATTGGTCTCTCCCTCTATCCCAGGGACTCTGGCCAAGAAGCAGTTCAGGATGGGTCCCAAGGTGGGAGCATGTAATTTGCATGCCACCCTGATGGCTCTGGTTAGAGGCACCAATAATCCCAAAGCTCTTTAGAGTTCTCAACCCACCTGATCTCTCTGCATTTGCTACTGCCGACTGTCCAGACTGAAACACCACCTTCACGCTGTCTTCATAAGTGGCTGGCATTCCAGGTTATCTGATCACCCCTTTTCACCTGTCCAGGACACAGTTTCTATTCTCCTGTGACTTTGAAGTCCTCATAATCCAGAATATTTTATTTTTACTTTATGTGTATGAGTGTTTTGCCTGCATGTATGAAAATATACCACATGTGTGTTATGCCAACATAGGCCAGAAGAAGGCATTGGATCCCTGATCTTTGAGTTACAACCATGTGGGTGCTGTAAAACAAACCCCAGTCCTCTGCAGGAGCAGCCAGTAGTCTTAACCACTGAGGCATCTCTCCAGCCCCTAAGGCAAGTTCTTAATTCCCTAACATAGGAAGAAACAGACTGAACTCCTGGCAAATGCTTCTTTCCACCACCATGCCCTTCCAAACTCCAGTCCTGCAGAGCCAGCCCTTCTCTCTGTAATTCGCTGTTTCCATGGCTGTGGGAGTCACAGTCCTGTGTCTGATAAATGCTCCTTCAAGGAAGAACATTTTGTCCCCACTGTCAGCGGCAAGCCCCTTCCAGGATGGCCTCAACAGGAGAGAATTATCTATCCAAGGTCATGTGACTTTTCAGGGAAGCCCATATCCAGTAATTGATCACTGTGGGAACAGATAGGTACAGCTATTGTAGCCCAATCCATAATAGTTCTAGAAGGTTATTCTGCCTCCAGAATTCCTTGAGGGGTGTGCTGATGTTCTGATTACCTACCACTGGTAACAAAGCACCCTAAAATGCTGCTTTAAATAACATTTCTATTTTTAATATTTATTTTATTTTTACTTGTGTATATTTGTGCGTGTGTCTGTGTGTGGGTATGGGCATGTAGGTACAGGTGCCCACAGAGCCTAGAAGAGGGCACTGGATCCCCTGGAGCTGGAGTAATAGGCAGTTGTGAGCTGCCTAACATGGGTGCTGAGAAATGAACTTGGGTCCTTTGCTAGATCAGTCCATGCTTTTAACCACTGAACCATCTCTTTGGCACCCTCAAATAGCATTTCCTTTGTTCATGTGTCTGCAATCTGGAGAGGACTTGACGTGAGGAATGAAAACAAAGATATAGTTTGTTAGTTTGTCTCTGCTCTATTTGGTGTCTGCAGCAATGTATTCGATTGCACCTGCACATCTGGTACTTGACCTGGGCATATTCCAGCTGTGACAGGCTGCAAGTGCTGGCCTCTGAGGGCTCTCTGTCTCCTCATTATTGCCCCATGTGCTCTCTCCAGCATAGAGGCTGTAGGATTGCTAGAGGCTCCCAAGAAAGAGCCAAGCAGGGCTGGTGAGATGGCTCAGCAAATAAAGGGGCTTGATGCCAAGCCTGAGAAGCTCTAACTCACAATGTAGAAGGAGAAAAATAATTCCCACAAGTTGTCCTGACTTCCACATATGCCCCGAGGTGTGCACGTGTGCACACACACATAAATGTAATTTAAAAAAAATCAAGAGCCAGACAGAAGACCTAGTGCCTTTTATAACATAGTTTCAGAGGCATGTAGCGTCACTCTGATCAGTTACAAGTGTATGCCCAGGAAGAAAGGTATGAAACACAGACTCCACTTCCCCATGGAAGATAAACAGTTCCAGTGAGGCAGATGTTGGTGAGACCATCTTTGAGAAATACCAGCCGCCACACCCAAAGCTGTCATTAAGCTTGACCTGTGGCTCGATCTCCTCCTCCTCCTCCTCCTCCTCCTCCTCCTCCTCCTCCTCCTCCTCCTCATTTCCTCCCACCTCTGCAACACAATTCTCAGGGTACTTTGAGAAATGAAAAAATACCAGGCTCTCTAAACTATGTCTCAGAGCCTGCTTCCCAGGAACCCAGCCTGTCAGACCAGTCCCCAGAAACCCACATGTTCAAAACAAAGCCACAACCTCCCCGCCCAGCTCTTCTCTGCCTTATCTCAGCAGATGGCGTCACCTGTAGGTAGGGTCAGCCTTCTCCCTCAGCCAGATCCGGGCACCTTTCACGTCCAATCACTCCGCGTCTCACATACCTGTCTGTCTCCTTCTACAGGCTGCTGGCCCCACCCCAGCCACCACCTTCCCAACCCAGGTCTGCACCGCAGTCCCATAACCTGTCTCCTGTATCCAGTCTTGCAGTCTACGACACTGGTCATCAGAATGACCTTCCATTCATCACAGCACACTCATCGCCCACGTGGTTAAGTCCACATTTCTCAGCTTGTCACACAGTCTCTGTGACCAGCCCTGGCTTCCTGCTGTCCCCGTGCTTCACCCCGCTCCTCAAGTCTCCCTGCTTTTTCTGAGACACTCCCCCTGATGTTCCCCCTTTCCTTTGCCCCACCTCTATATTCATCCTTCAGGTTTAGGTTAAAATTTTAGTTCCTCCAACAAGCCCTTCCTGTCCCCCTAGACTGTCCCCTGACAGGCTCTTACCCCAGGACTATCGCACTTCATGGAAGTCACCAATCTGGAGTCTGACAGTTCTGCTAGAGCAGTGACCACAGCATCTTGTTTATCGTACAACCAATGTTTCCAGAACAGGCCACACAGTGAACACTCAGGCTAGCCAGTACACACAACAGGCCAGGTTGTGCACTGATCAGCTGCAGAGGGATTTGTTCGCATAAACTATCCCATGGATACATCCCCCAGAATTACGAGGTGCTGGACCTAAACACAGAGCAGCCCAGCAGATGATGTGTATATATAACTAAATGAATGAAATGAATTTCATTATCTTTGATGTTCTCTGTTAATAATAAAGTGGATGTTTGGCAAATGGAAAAAATCTGATTTCAGCAGTGGCTTTTGAAATCCCAAAGAATGCAACTTGAAAAAAATGCAAAAGCCAAAAGCAATAGTTCTGAAAAGTTCTGAAATTTCGATGCATGTTGGAATCAGTTGCGGGGGGGGGGGCTCTGAGAACACAGTTCCCCAGGCTCAGACAACTCCACATTCTGGGGTAGGGCCCAGGGGTTGTATTTTTAAATATCTTCCTGATGTCTCTAATATGCAGCCAAGACTGAGAACCTCTGGCCTAAAGAGCATCCAAGTGCATCCAAATAGCTCAAGAAACCTACTTGGCAATCATTAACCTCACCCCTCCACACCTGGCTCCAGAGCCACAGGGCCGAGCACTGAGACAGAACTCATTCTGCTGCCGGGGATCTGTCCTCTGACTTGTCCACACAGTATGGAGCTGAGCTCATTGCATCTGTTGCTTCGTACAGGCGTCCACGCAAAGCTTCTCTCTAGTTTTATAGTCATTCTCTTTAGTCTGCATTCCTCCTCCATAGGCACGAATGATGTACTTAATGTAGACTCAGTGTAAGCCTTTCCTGTGTTTATTATATGCGTGGCATTATTATATGCATGACATTTTTGTTAGTGGTGGTATTTGTGTTTGCAGTCCTGGGGATCAAATCCTAGGCTTCATGAATGCTAGGCAAGTTCTGCATCACTGAGCTACACTCCAGCCCTATATGAACTCTTGTAAAAGTAATTTGCCTTTATTCATTTGGAGACAGAGTTTCACTGTCTGGCTTAGCATGAAATTCACTATATAGACCAGCTGGCCTTGAACTCATAAAGATCTGTCTGCCTCTGCCTCTTGAGTGGTGGAATGAAGGTGTATGCCACCGCGCCCAGCCCATTTTGCTATTTCTTTTTAATGCCTACATTGGCACTTTGCTGAATGTGTTATATTTAAGATTCATTGCAACTTAATTTTTAAAGTTTATTTATTATTTATTTAATTTATTTCCTGCATGTAAGTACACCTATGTGTGCAATGCCCTTGGAGGCCAGAAGAGGGTATCAGATCCCCTGGAACTGGACTTAGGGACAGTTTTTAGCTGCCTTGTGGGTGCTGGGAACTAAGCCTGTGTCCTCCTCTGCGAGAGCAGTATTCTTGGCTGCTGAACCATCTCTCCAGTCCTGTAACTTTTAATGTTTAATTGTTCACCCATTCCTGTCGCTGTGGTGATGTGTAATTTGTCACTCCTCAAGTCTGCAAAGGTTTCTTGTGTGTTTCTACCTTTCCCCATCCACACTCCATTGGTATTCACCCACATTCCTTCCAGATCCCCAACACTGCAGTCACGTGATGGCTATTTTTTCTTACATCCCTGTGGACCTGTGTAGGAATTTACCTGGGATAAAAATCTTTCTGTTTTCGGAGCTGGAGAGATGGTTCAGCAGTTAAGAGCACCAACTGCTCTTGCAGAGGACCCGGGTTTGATTCCCAGAACCCACATGGCGGGTAAGAATCATCTTTAAGCCGGCTGTGGTGGCACATGCCTTTAATCCCAGTGCTTGGGAGGCAGAGGCAGGCAGATCTCTGTGAGTTCAAGGCCAGCCTGGTCTACAGGGCTAGTTCCAGGACAACTGGGGTTACAGGGAGAGCCGTCTCAAACACACACACACACACACACACACACACACACACACACCAACAACAACAATAACAACAACAAAACAACAAAATAAACATCAACAACAAAAAAATCTTTCTGGTTTCTGACATAAATACTGTGGGTCTTATTACTTCTATGTTTTGGCATAATGAATATTTTTATGCACATACATAAAATAAAGAAACAAGTGCTTATATGCCTGTATATCCCAAATCTAATTGGCTATTAGCTCTCTCCTTGGAGGAATAACCCACTGCTGATGCCACAAGCTTACATCCTCTAGTGGTTAGGAGATGTTATAAGCCATAGTAAGACCCTGTCATATTTTACAGTAAAAACGTAATTCATGGATTAACATACCCGAACCTCAAGAGAAAAGTACAATGTCATTCATCAATCAGTTCTCATTTTCCCAAATCGAAGGTCTGACTTCGTGCTTTGTTTCAGGGTCGTTTTCTAGCTTATTTTTTTTACTATTATTATTTTTTTTTTTTTTTTTTTTTTTTTTTTTTTTTTTTTTTTTTTTGATGTGATGAGTGCACTGCGCATAGGGTTGGTGCAACCCGTGTCCTGGATTGCGGTGGAAGTCAAGAATGAGGTGTCGGATTTCCCCGGAACTGGAGTCATAAAGACGGTTGCTTAAGCAGCACAGAGGGCTGTGGGAATCAAGCCCGGGTCTTACTGCACGAGCAATGCGGTGCTCTTAACCTCATGTGTGAGCCATCTCTTCCAGCCCCGATTATAATATTTCTCTTACTAAAAATGTTGAAGCCAGGACGTTGGGGGGGTTGAGGTGGGGGGTGGGCGTGGGTGGGAATGGGGGCAGAGAAGGGCGAGGCGGGGGATCTTGATTCAAGGTCAGCCTGTACTGATAGGATTTCCAGCAGACCTCCTGGGCTCAGGGGCATTCCGTCTTTCTTTCCCTACTCCCCACCCGTGCCCCTCCGAGACTCTATGTTCTTGTATGTTTAATTCAGACAAAAGATTTGAAAGGCGAAAATAAAAAAAAAACCACACCATACACTGTTATAATTCATTACAATGAAAACTCCCACCTTAGCAAAGGGCTAAAATCAGAGTTAGGTGGTTGAAACTGGCAGCTCAATCTTTAGAACATGAAAGGCCTTGGCAGGGCGTGTGGTGGCGCAGGCCATTCAGAGCACAGAGAGAGGCAGGCAGGCAGAATCTTTGTTGAGTTCAAGGCCAGGCCCTTGTCTACAATGAGTTCCGGGCCATCATGCGGGGCTACAGGGAGACACGTGGCCAAAAGACTAAATAATAATAAGAATATATAATAATCATATGCTAATAATATTAATTTTCATGTCTAAACGATTTTATTTATTTATTTATTTATTTATTTATTTATTTATTTATTTTTTTTATTTTTTTCTGCTAGCCCCAGCTGATCCTGGAAGTCACTCTGTAGACCAGGCTGGCCGCTTCTGTATATTCTCCACAAAAGCAGATCAAGTCCGCTTCGCCTCCTAGTGCTAGGATATTAAATGGCAATGACCACCACGCCGGGCCTTTTAAAGGACAGAATTACTTAAGGAGGGGTTAAAATGCCGACAGACCGGAGAAGACTAGAGCCAGTAGGTTAAGGAGCACGACTGCTATGGGCAGAGCACCCGGGTTCCATACCCACCACCGCACGAGGCGGCTGAGACCCCTCTTTAAACTCCAACGGTTCCAGAAGTTACTCCAGGCGTGGATCTGAACCCTCTTCCCTGACCTCCGACATTTGCAGGACACGGTGGCACAAACCTACATGCAGTCAGTAATTCATGTTTTTTTTTTTTTGTTTAAGTTTTTTTTTTTTTTTTTTTATTTTATTTGTATGTATGAATGTATTGTTTGCAGGTCTGTGACCCATGCCGTGAGTGCATCGCGGAGGTCAGAAGAGGTGCTCGGATCCCCCTGGAAGCTGGAGTTTCCTGAAATTGGTTTCAGACGGTTCAGCCCGCCATGTGGGTGCGGGGATCGAACCGGGTCCCTGCAAGAGCGTCGGTGCTGTAACAAACCAGGCATCTCTCCAGCCCCAGGGCAGTATTCATACACAATACCAAAATAAATAAAATTAAAAAAGACAGAACCACCATCCAGCTGCCCCAAAAAGACTTTCAATCCTTTAAATTTAAAAAAATATTTAATGATAAGCATAGCGTCATTGCAGAAAAAGAGAATTAGTGCAACTATGCGGTAAAAACCTTACACATAGAGTATCTATCACTGCAGCTGCATGTTCATAGCTGAAGCTAAAGGAGAAATCACAAAGGGTCCAGACAGGAAAAACCCTCTACACAACAGGCTACTAATTTCCACCATATCTTAACTTCGTGTATCACCGTTGGAATCCCAACCGTGTGTGTGGTGCAACTGAATACACAACAAAGGATATTCTGACACGCTTTAAACCAGATAAGGAATCAACAGTACAATATATCTAACAAGATATCAAGCAAATCACGCAGTCCAGGGTTCCTAGGTAAGGCAAATTAATTTGTGCCACTCTAAATATAGTCGATCAGTTAATGGTTTTGTTTCTATTTAATTGGTTAATTTGGGTGGCCTTTTTGATCAGTTGGTAATTTTCTTTTGCTTTGTGTTTCTTATTCGTATTTAATTAGTTCTTCTGGATGGTTTGTTTAATATATTACTATTATTATTAATTAGACGGGAAGGGATAGGAAGATAGTCATACGTCGGAGGCAATCGGAGGACGAACTAAGTACGGATTAGTAGGAGGAGGAACCCCCACAAACATGGGGCGGGAAAGACGGGTGAGGGAGGGAGAGCGGTGAACGGCAAAAAAGGGGCAACAGTGGATCGGGGGCAAAGCACGACCTGGGCCCATAGCAGGCACTGATGCAACAAAAAATGCCAAACAAAAAGCACGAAAGGGCAGGACAAACAAGTATTAGCAAAAAACAGGCACGCCAAAAGCGGAGCAGGCAAGCAAGCCAGACACAGAACGGAAAACCAGCTACAGACGGGGGAACGGAGGCAGGCAAGAGGGGGGCAAAACCAGCAAACGGGGTTCCACATGGGGTGAGGGCAATATGGTAGGTGCAAACCGGGGCAAACANCCACCTAAACTAGTCCCAGTTCTGTACTCTTTTACCTCTTTGAAGACACCCACAGAAGGGGGGTCATGACAAAGAAAGGTGGTGGCCCTGAACTATTGTCATTTAGGGTTGGGTAAGGTATTGAAGGTACTCTAGATAAACTGAGGGCTTGTGTTAAATCACCAGGTTTGGGGACTTTGCTCAAGTGTGGGAAAAACCTGGGTTTCCCCTCAGAGAGGTGTGGGGAGAGCTCTGGCCATCTTAACCAGGCCGCCCCTCTGTATTTCACCCCATCGTTCTTGAATGGGGAGAGGTAGGTTGGTCTGTTTGCTTTGGTGTCACTGATTCTCGTTTTCATTCTGCCCTTAACAAATTCAGAATCGAAACTACTCTGTAGGCCTACTGAGTCCAAACACTTCATTGGTAGATACAGAACCTGGGGCCCAGAGTGTGAGCTGCCCAGTGGCCCTCTCCTAGTCAGGTTCTTTACTTCGGGGACTGTGGGAGTTGGAGACATTGCAGGCTAGCCATACCATTGTCACAGAAGCGTGATGGAAAGGTGACTCCAAGGCCCCTCCAAAGATGGGATTTCAAAATCCCAGCTCCAGAATATAAGCTTCTCAGGCAAGTTTCTGAGACAGCGCAGTGCTGTCAGGCCAGTTTGCTGGGATCCTTCTCCCCCTCAGGCGGGACAGGTTATTCTACCAAAAGCTCAGGATCGTGTTGTACAGAGCAGGAACTGGCACTTCCTGCTCGGTCTGTCTAGCTCAGACTTGTCTGCCAGAGCCAAACCGGCTGGGCTGGCTCCCAGGAGAGAAAGCTCCTCCGGGCTCTGGGCCGCTGGAGTCGGGCAGTCTGCAGGCCTGCGTAGCGTCCTCCTCCCACTGCTCCCGGAGCACAAGGGCTGTTGTGCCAGAAGCCTGCCTATGGGTGTTGGTGCTTCACTGGACTGCTTGGTGCTGAATCGGATCCCCACACTAGGGCTGTGAGCTGCTTCTGAAAGCTTACATGGAACACAGACCATGGTGTAGTTGCTTTAATATACATTTAAACAAGTATTTACCTAACAGACCTAATTAGTATTGTTTCCCTATTATCAAAGACCAGTCTTTCCACAAACAATCAAGCATTTAAACTGTTAAACTCTGATCAAGACTCAGTTTGACTTCTTTCCTCTGGGTCCACTCCACCGTTTCACTGATGCAACACTGAACAAGTTACCTGGACCTTCTGAGTGCATACCTCATTCTCTAAAAAAGGAGAACAACTGTCCCATTTACCTTGAAGTATCATTGTGAGGAATACACATGGTCAAGTTCCAAGCCTGGTACATAATAAAGATCATCTAAGTGGCAGCTGTTTTTGCCTTTGTTGTTGATATAAAGGTCATTAAAATAGCGACCCATGTGGTCCAGCTTCAGAATGGTATGCCTATCAACAAAAAAGGACCCCAGGAGCATGTGTTGATGCATGCTTTAATTTCCTACACTCTGGAGGGGTTGGCAGAGACAGGCAATCACTGTTGAAGATTTTTGGTTCATCCTGGTCTACATAGTTTTAAGTTCAAAAAAAGATCATATATATATATATATATTAATATTATTATATATATATATCTGGGCATGGTGGTGGCATATGACTTTATTCCAGCACTTGGGGAGGCCAGAGGCAGGCAGATCTCTATGATTCAAGGCCAGCCTGGTCTACATTAGTGAGTTCTAGGCCAGCGGGGACTATAGGGGGACCCTTTCCTCAAAAATGTTAATTAATTAATTTAATTAATCACTAAACTTAAAAATAACCAGAAAAAAATAGTGTGTCATGGCTACTCCTTTCTTTTGCTGTTTTATAATGATCAAGATTCCTTTCTTTAGCCCGGGGCGTGGTGGCGCACGCCTTTAATCTTAGCACTATGGAGGGCAGAGGCAGGTGATCTCTGTGAGTTCAAGCCAGCCTGGTTTACAAACTTTGAGTTCCAAGACATCTGGGGCTACAGCGAAGACCCTTGTCTCAAAAAGATAAAAAAAAAAAAAAAAAAAAAAAAAATTTCAAGGATTATCTTCAGTGGCACAGCAAGTTTGAGGCCTTGAGGCCCGCCCAGGCCACGTGAAACCCTGGCTCAAGGGGAGGAGGTTCAAATAACTCCCAAGCTCTTTGCTTGTTCTCTCAACACTGCAGAGTCTAACGTCTTCACATTCCAGAGTGAGTCCGGTCCATGTGCCACCTTCAGTTTCCAGATGGCTTCGCTGTCATCACCCACACTTACTATTTGGTGGTATGGGATGAGGGATTTGAAGCAGGATTTTAGCGCCAAAGAGATACAAAGCATGATTAGGAAAATGCTCTTCGAGGGCTGGAGAGATGGTCAGCGGTTTAAGAGCACTGACTGCTCTTTGCATAGGACCAGATCAATTCCCAGCACCCACATAAGGCTAAGAACCTTCTTTAACACCAGTTCAGGGGAATTCCAACGCCCTCTTCTAACCCTCTTGTCGTGCATGGCACAACACGGGTGCACGACCTACATGCAGACAGTACACTTCATTACACATAAAAAATTTTTTTTAAAAGAACTACCATACATTCATTTTCCATCTCTGGCCTCAACTAATTCATCTGTCCTACATGGGCATCGCACCTGAGCTAAGCAATAGGTCTTTTCCTCTAACAATGGCTGTAGATGGGCAGGTCACACTTTGTTTGCTGGACATCTGACCCAGGAGTTAAGAAGGAAGTAGGTCTCTCGAGGTCTGCAAGGAACACACGGTCTACTCCAGGAGGACTTCCATCTAACCAGTGCTCCAGGAATCGCAAATCTACTCAGTTCTCCCCCTAGGTTTCTCTCATGTGTATTAACTGTCTGCAGCCTCACTGTCTCAATCCCACACTAGAACACTGAAATGCTTCTAGGAGAAGCCTTAATATCATTATTCTTAAAAATTCATCACATGGATACTTGCTAAATATTTCCAGGGCTTATTATACTTACTGAGTTAGTATATGCAAAAATGTGTTGTGTCATTTAATTCTTACATCACTAACAAGAGCTACCCTGAGACAGAAGGAGGGTGACTGACACTAGGCCGGTTGTAAGGGAGCAAGAAGGTGCCAGCACCCACCATCCCAGAAACCACCAGACCTCCTGAGCTCAGGGTTAATGCCAAAGAAACAAGACTGGTCCAGGGGCAGTCATCATCAGTAATAGCAGAAGGAGTGTGACTTTGGTGTTTTCAGTAACTCAGAAAACTAGAAAGATGAACCAAATACCTCCTGGTGTCTCACATACGCTTCTGAGGGCTTCAAGATGAAATGTCAAACCCATGGGCTGGAAAGATGGCACAGCAGTGAGGAACAACTTTGCTGTTCTTTCAGGGGACCAGGGTTCGATTTCCAGCACCCACCGGCAGCTAACAGCCATTCTTTGACTCCAATTCCAGGGAATCCAACCCTTCTCTTCTGACCTCTGTGGGCTTGCATAACACAGGTGCAACTTATATACATGCAGCAAAAACACTCATTACACAAATTTTTTTTTTAATTGTTGAACTCAGACCTCCGAGAGAGATGAGTACATCTGGTGACCCGCTTTCCCGACCTGGAGAACATGCGATTCCGTGTTACTCAGTCAGGCACTCTGACCCTGCCTTCTCTCTGCCTGCAGTGAGAAGTGAGTCTGCCGAAGAGAAGACAGAAGCCCGTCCGGAGAGTGAAGGAATCTTACCAAGGCAGCGACTTCACTGAGCACAAGGAGTGCATGTATTCAGGGCCTCCAAGTCACACAATATAACCTCCTTAAGTTTTAATTTTACTGTTCCTTCAAATAAAGAAAGTTGGTACCCTCCCCCCAAAAAAGGTGGAGGTAAAGGTTCATTCCTCAGCTACATAAAGAATTGGAAAAGCCAGCCTTGGGCTGGATGAGTCCTCGTCTCAAATCAAACAAAACCCCATTTCTTATGCTAGCAAAATTTCAAAAGCACTTTGTCAGTATGGATATGTACATTCTGCCTGTCTCATTGTGCCCCTAAACTTGTCAAAGGCTTCCTGAGATACAAAGGAAACAGCAGACATGATCGTTTTCTTCTAATTTTAATCTAGTTGAATTGACAGAACAGTTCTTTAAGGTACTGATGGGCCAAAGCTATGAGCAGGTAAAGTAGGGTCAGGGGGTTTGGGGATTGGGGACACAGGGACTCTGAGGCCTTGTGCCAGGTAAAGGATACCCAAACAGAATGTCAGAATCTAAAGAAAATTCTTTGGAAGGCCCTGGAGAGATGTCTCAGTGGTTAAGAGTGCTTCTTTGCTCTTTCCAGGAGACCTGAGTTTGGTTTCCCAGCATTCACATGGCAGTTTCACAATTGCCTGTGACTCCAGTTCCAGGGCATCCGCACCCTCTTCTGGCCTCCTCAGGCCCAAACACCTATATGTATATGGCATACCTTCACACAAGCACATAAATAGATAAAATTAATCAATTAATTAGAAATGACTTGGAGCTGAAATGGCTAAGTAAGGTATCACAAGGATGCCTAATAAGCATCTCTAGGGTCTGGTATGCTCCAGGCCTTCCAACTCTCAAAGTGCCTTAGGTATCATCATATATCATCTAATTTTCACACTATCCCCAGAAGGCAGGCCTCAACACCATCCTTGCTTTTCAGCTGAGGAAACTAAGACCCATCTAGGATCATCACATCACCCTAAGTGAAACACTAAGTGGCCTCCCAGTCCTAGTGGGAGCTTAGAAGGAAACTATCCCATGAATGAGTATTACTGGCTGAGCCAGTTTCAGTGGCATTGCAATACTAACACTAGACTCTACTGCGGGCTGGGCAGCAGAACTTCAGTGGCTATGCAGGCTGCTGGCCAAATGCAGACGTGATCCTAAGTCTCAGCGTTAACCCAAATCTCTCTGCTAAAGTAAACAACTGCTTTTTTAAAAACTATTTATCTGTTATTTTTATTTTATGTATATGAGTGTATTGCCTGCCATGTGTGTAAGTGCACACCATGTCTTGCAATGCCCTTCAGATCGAAAAAGGCAGTTGTGGTATTTCCCCTGGAACTGGAGTTATGGATTCTTGCCATGTTAGTGCTCTTAACATACTGAGCCCATCTGTTCCAGCCCTACATCTGTCTTTAAACATAGAAATTTGGTTTGAAATGGCATGGCTGTCACTAGATTACATAATAGACACTGCAGCAAGGATTTCCTATGAGTTCCCACCTCAGGACATCTGCCAGTTAAATACCCAAGTCTTCTCAGTGCGCCATTCAGCATGTAGCGCTGGTGATGACTGACAGTTTTGGCAAAATTTTATTCTCTTCCAAATGGCAATGTCTGACCCACCAGTGAAGCTTAGATTTAATTCAGGTTGCCTTATTTCGTCAATGAATTGCTTTCAGTCTTATTTAGACTAGAAGAATTTCTGCTAAGACTCATCTGAGTTAAGAAGTACTCATCACCATTAGAAAAAACCCAAGTGATAAAAGACATAAATTATACTTAAAATTTTCATTTGACAATTACACAGTGTATCCTATAGGATTTACTTCAATTCATTATTCGCTAGTCTTATCTTATTTATTATTTATTATTTTTTATGTGTATGAATGTACTGTGCATACAGGGTTTGTGCACCCGTGTCCTGCAATGCCCGGAGGTCAGAAGAGGGTGTCAGATTCCTTGGAACTGGAGTTCTCCTTGGAATTGGAGTTTCAGGATGATCTCATGCTGCCTGTGGGTGCTGGAATCAGAACCTGGGTCCTCTGCAAGAGCAGTTCGCGCTTCTTAACCAGCTAGGACCATCTCTCTGGCCCCCAGGATTACTTCTTCAACTAAATCTGTTAAATTAAACCAAGATGCCAGATTTGTTAGCCCTTTTTATGGCATAGGAATGTGTTAGATTTTGATCGTAGTTTCTGTTTCTTTCTTTTCTTCTTTGTGAGACCAAGGCTCATGTAGGCCCAGGCCGAGGCCTTGACTCGCTAATTTAGTTGAAGGAGACCATCTGACTCCTGCGCCCCACCTCCAAGTGCGAGGGTTACAGGTGTCGAACACCAAAAACACTGTGGTTATCTGAATGACAGTGTACTTGACGTTCCTGCAGTTGCGATCCCGCACAGGCTGGCCTCAAAAATCACTCGTAGACTTAGGCTGAGCATTGGAAGATTTCCAGCCAGTCGCTCCTGCTTAGGTTTCATGTCCTAGGAAGTAATTGGTGTTGTTGGCACAGCCGTGTCTATGGATTGTTTCTTCTAACATTCATATTAATTGTTTCCGGTCCATTGTAATAATAGCATTACACAATATACTCCAGAGGACTTAATTTTAATCGGACTGGATTCTTTTTATTTTTCTCATTTTTTAAACAAATAATATCAGATTATATGAGTACAAACTTCTTCATGCAACAGATTCCTGCCCAGTGCAGTATGCCCGAAACCCAATTCTAGCATGACATCCCATCGCAGGCATCGGTCCGTGACGACACTCGAGCTGGGGGAGCTTTGTATGTTACACAATTCAGAAGTTTCATGTTAGATATATGCAAGTGTCCAGGCTTAAATATCTTGTTGATAGTTTCACATAACACAACCACCACCCCAATCGCAGCCTTACACATTGTAGCTAGCGTATTAATCTATGTCTCTCTATGCTCAGATTGTTCCTAGGCTTAGAAAAGGGGCACAGGGGGCTGGAGAGATTAGCCTAGCGGTTTGGAGCACCGACGCTCTTGCAGAGGACCCTGGGTTCGATCCCCAGCACCCACATGGCGGCTCAAGAACCGTCTGTAACTCAATTTTTCAGGAGAACTCCAGTTCCAGGTGGAATCTTGAGACCCTCTTTCTGACCTCCGCGGCATATGCACGACACGGGTGCACAGACCTGAATGCACAACAATACATTCTACACTTAAAAATAAATAATAAAAATAAAAAAAAAAAAAGAAAAAAAAAAAGGGGGCACAGGTGGACGAGAGCAAGCAGAAGCAGTTTCCGACTCTCTCGTGGATCATGTTTGTCTTGGACTCTGGTCAATTCTCGGGCTGTTTCCTTTTCAATGGGCTGACGTTTGTCCAGTAATAACCTTTTCATCCTACTAATTGAAGCACAAGCAATTAGTATATATAGGTTTTAAAGCGAGTGATAGATTTTTAATGGTAGGTTACTTTGGGTATAGACACAAATGTTTTGTATAATCTGCAATTCAGTTCACCACAAAACCGTTGGGATTCCAAAGGTATTTCAAGTACTGTGGAAATAGCCTGTGTAGAGGCTTCTCCTGTCTGGCCCTGTATTTCTCCTAGAGCCTTCAGCTAGAGACATGCGCACATGTGTAGATACTCTAAGCGTTGGTTTTTATGTTTACTAATCCATTTCTTTTTTTTTTTTTAATTTTTTTTTTATTATTTATTTTTATTTTTACATGTGTATGAATGTATTGTCTGTGTGCAGGTCTGTGCACTCGTGTCGTGCAATGCCGCGGAGGTCAGAAGAGGGTCTCAGATTCCCCTGGAACTGGAGTTCTCCTGGAATTGGAGTTACAGACGGTTCTTAGCCGCCATGTGGGTGCTGGGGATCGAACCCGGGTCCTCTGCAAGAGCGTCGGTGCTCTTAACCGCTAGGCTATCTCTCCAGCCCCCTGTGCCCCTTTTCTAAGCCTAGGGAACAATCTGAGGAAGAGAGGGCATAGTAGAATGTAAGGGCTGCGATTGGGGTGAATGGTGAAACTACAACGATATAGCCTGGACACTCATCTGATCAACTTGAAACTTGATTGAACATACAAGTCCCCCCAGCTGGATGGTGGGACCCATGGGCTGTGTGGGTTTGGGCACAACTGCTTGCAAATTGGTTTTGCATGAAGGATGTTTGTACTCATAAATGATTACTTATTGTTAAAAAATGAAAAAAAAAAAAGAAGTAATAAAAAAAGTGCTTTGTGTAATGTATTATTACAATGGACGGAAACAATATATATGAATGGTTAGAAGAAAACAATCCAAAAAGGCTGCCACACACCAATAATTCCAGGACATGGAAACCTAAGGCAGGAGGACTGCTGGAAATTCAAGGCCAGCCTAGGCTACGAAGTGAGTTTTGAGGCCAGCCTGGGCTACAGCAGAAAATACTGTTTCAGAAACAGTGTTGGTGTTGCACACCTGTAATCCCTCGCACTTGGGAGGTGGGGGCAGGAGTCAAGGTCATCCTCAGCTACATAGCGAGTTCAAGGCCAGCCTGGGCTACATGAGCCTTGTTCACAAAAGAAGAAAAAAGAACAAAGAAAAAGAAATCTAACACATTCCCTATGCCATAAAAATGGCTAACAATCTTGGCATCTTGGTTTAATTTAACCAGATTTTAGTTGAAGAAGTAATCCTGGGGGCCAGAGAGATGGCCTAGTGGTTAAGAATGCCAACTGCTCTTGCAGAGGACCCAGGTTTGATCCCCAGCACCCACATGGTGGCTGAGAACCATCTGTAACTCCAATTCCAGGAGAACTCCAGTTCCAGAGGAATCTGAAACCTCTTCTGACCTCCGAGGCATTGCAGGACACGGGTGCACAGACCTGCATGCGGACAGTACATTCATGCACATAAAAATAATAAATAAATAAATAAATAAATAAATAAATAATTAAAAAAGTAATCCTATAGGGATCACTGTGTAATTGTCAATGAAATTTTAGTATAATTTATCCATTCCTTGGGTTTTTCTAATGGTGATAGTACTTCTTACTCAGATGAGTCTTAGCAGAAATTCTTCTAGTCTAAATAAGACTGAAAGCAAATTCAGTTGACGAAATCAGGCACCATGATTAAATCTAGCTTCAACTGGTGGGTCAGACATTGCCATTTGGAAGAGAATAAAATTTTGCCAAAACTGTCAGTCATCACCAGCGCTACATGCTGAATGGCGCACTGAGAAGACTTGGGTATTTAACTGGCAGATGTCCTGAGGTGGGAACTCATAGGAAATCCTTGCTGCAGTGTCTATTATGTAATCTAGTGACAGCCATGCCATTTCAAACCAAATTTCTATGTTTAAAGACAGATGTAGGGCTGGAAAGATGGCTCAGTAGTTAAGAGCACCTACATGGCAACGATCCATAACTCCAGTTCCAGGGGAATCCACTGCCTTTTTCTGACTCTGAGGGCATTGCAAGACATGGGTGCACTTACACACATGCAGGCAATACACTCATATACATAAAATAAAAATAACAGATAAAATAGTTTTAAAAAGCAGTTGTTACTTTAGCAGAGAGATTTGGGTTAACGCTGAGACTTAGGATCACGTCTGCATTTGGCCAGCAGCCTGCATAGCCACTGAAGTTCTGCTGCCCAGCCCGCAGTAGAGTCTAGTGTTAGTATTGCATGCCACTGCCTGGCTCAGCCATTATACTCATTCCATGGGATAGTTTCCTTCTAAGCTCCCACTAGGACTGGGAGGCCACTTAGTGTTTCACTTAGGGTGATGTGATGATCCTAGATGGGTCTTAGTTTCCTCAGCTGAAAAGCAAGGATGGTGTTGAGGCCTGCCTTCTGGGGATAGTGTGAAAATTAGATGATATATGATGATACCTAAGGCACTTTGAGAGTTGGAAGGCCTGGAGCATACCAGACCCTAGAGATGCTTATTAGGCATCCTTGTGATACCTTACTTAGCCATTTCAGCTCCAAGTCATTTCTATTAATTAATTGATTAATTTTATCTATTTATGTGCTTGTGTGAAGGTATGCCATATACATATAGGTGTTTGGGCCTGAGGAGGCCAGAAGAGGGTGCGGATGCCCTGGAACTGGAGTCACAGGCAGTTGTGAACTGCCATGTGAATGCTGGGAACCAAACTCAGGTCTCCTGGAAGAGCAAGAAGCACTCTTAACCACTGAGACATCTCTCCAGGCCTTCCAAAGAATTTCTTTAGATTCACATCTGTTGGGTATCCTTTACCTGGCACAAGGCCTCAGAGTCCCTGTGTCCCCAATCCCCAAACCCCCTGACCCTACTTTACCTGCTCATAGCTTTGGCCCATCAGTACCTTAAAGAACTGTTCTGTCAATTCAACTAGATTAAAATTAGAAGAAAACGATCATGTCTGCTGTTTCCTTTGTATCTCAGGAAGCCTTTGACAAGTTTAGGGGCACAATGAGACAGGCAGAATGTACATATCCATACTGACAAAGTGCTTTTGAAATTTTGCTAGCATAAGAAATGGGGTTTTGTTTGATTTGAGACGAGGACTCATCCAGCCCAGGCTGGCTTCCAATTCTTTATGTAGCTGAGGATGACCTTTACCTCCACCTTTTTTGGGGGGAGGGTACCAACTTTCTTTATTTGAAGGAACAGTAAAAATTAAAAAACTTAAGGAGGTATATTGGTGTGACTTGGAGCCCTGACATACATGCACTGCCTTGTGCTCAGTGAAGTCGCTGCCTTGGTAAGATTCCTTCACTCTCCGGACGGGCTTCTGTCTTCTCTTCGGCAGACTCACTTCTCACTGCAGGCAGAGAGAAGGCAGGGTCAGAGTGCCTGACTGAGTAACACGGAATCGCATGTTCTCCAGGTCGGGAAAGCGGGTCACCAGATGTACTCATCTCTCTCGGATCTGAGTTCAACATTAAAAAAAAAATTATGTGTATGAGTGTTTTGCCTGCATGTATATAAGTGCACCTGTGTTATGCAACGCCCACAGAGGTCAGAAGAGAGGGTTGGATTCCCTGGAATTGGAGTCACAGATGGCTGTTAGCTGCCGTGTGGGTGCTGGGAATCGAACCCTGGTCCTTTGGAAGAACAGCAAGTGTTCCTCACTGCTGAGCCATCTTTCCAGCCCATGGGTTTGACATTTCATCTTGAAGCCCTCAGAAGCGTATGTGAGACACCAGGAGGTATTTGGTTCATCTTTCTAGTTTTCTGAGTTACTGAAAACACCAAAGTCACACTCCTTCTGCTATTACTGATGATGACTGCCCCTGGACCAGTCTTGTTTCTTTGGCATTAACCCTGAGCTCAGGAGGTCTGGTGGTTTCTGGGATGGTGGGTGCTGGCACCTTCTTGCTCCCTTACAACCGCTCTAGTGTCAGTCACCCTCCTTCTGTCTCAGGGTAGCTCTTGTTAGTGATGTAAGAATTAAATGACACAACACATTTTTGCATATACTAACTCAGTAAGTATAATAAGCCCTGGAAATATTTAGCAAGTATCCATGTGATGAATTTTTAAGAATAATGATATTAAGGCTTCTCCTAGAAGCATTTCAGTGTTCTAGTGTGGGATTGAGACAGTGAGGCTGCAGACAGTTAATACACATGAGAGAAACCTAGGGGGAGAACTGAGTAGATTTGCGATTCCTGGAGCACTGGTTAGATGGAAGTCCTCCTGGAGTAGACCGTGTGTTCCTTGCAGACCTCGAGAGACCTACTTCCTTCTTAACTCCTGGGTCAGATGTCCAGCAAACAAAGTGTGACCTGCCCATCTACAGCCATTGTTAGAGGAAAAGACCTATTGCTTAGCTCAGGTGCGATGCCCATGTAGGCAGATGAATTAGTTGAGCCAGAGAAGGAAAATGATGTATGGTAGTTCTTTAAAAAAAATTTTTTTATGTGTATGAGTGTACTGTCTGCATGTAGGTCGGTGCACCCGTGTTGTGCAATGCACGACAGAGGTCAGAAGAGGGCGTTGGATTCCCCTGGAACTGGTGTTAAAGAAGGTTCTTAGCCTCTATGTGGGTGCTGGGAATTGATCCTGGGTCCTCTGCAAGAGCAGTCAGTGCTCTTAACCGCTGAGCCATCTCTCCAGCCCCTCGAAGAGCATTTTCTAATCATGCTTTGTATCCTTTGGCGCTAAAATCTGCTTCAAATCCCTCATCCCATACCACCAAATAGTAAGTGTGGGTGATGACAGCGAAGCCATCTGGAAACTGAAGGTGGCACATGGACCGGACTCACTCTGGAATGTGAAGACGTTAGACTCTGCAGTGTTGAGAGAACAAGCAAAGAGCTTGGGAGTTATTTGAACCTCCTCCCCTTGAGCCAGGGTTTCACGTGGCCTGGGCGGGCCTCAAGGCCTCAAACTTGCTGTGCCACTGAAGATAATCCTTGAAATTTTTTTTTTTTTTTAGTCTTTTTGAGACAGGGTCTTCCTGTAGCCCCAGATGTCTTGGAACTCAGTTTGTAGACCAGGCTGGCCTTGAACTCACAGAGATCCACCTGCCTCTGCCTCCCTAGTGCTAAGATTAAAGGCGTGCGCCACCACGCCCGGCTAAGAAAGGAATCTTGATCATTATAAAACAGCAAAAGAAAGGAGTAGCCATGACACTTTTTTTCTTGGTTATTTTTAATTAAATTAATTAATTAACATTTTTGAGACAGGGTCTCCCTATAGTCCCAGCTGGCCTAGAACTCACTATGTAGACCAGGCTGGCCTTGAACTCATAGAGATCTGCCTGCCTCTGCCTCCCAAGTGCTGGAATTAAAGTCATACACCACCATGCCCAGATATATATATATAATAATATATATATATATATATATATATATACTTTTTTTTGAACTTACTATGTAGACCAGGATGACCAAAATCTCACAGTGATCTGCCTGTCTCTGCCAACCCTCCAGAGTGCTAGGATTAAAGCATGCATCACCATGCTCACTGGGGTCCTTTTTTGTTGATAGGCATACCATTCTGAAGCTGGACCACATGGGTCGCTATTTTAATGACCTTTATATCAACAACAAAGGCAAAAACAGCTGCCACTTAGATGATCTTTATTATGTACCAGGCTTGGAACTTGACCATGTGTATTCCTCACAATGATACTTCAAGGTAAATGGGACAGTTGTTCTCCTTTTTTAGAGAATGAGGTATGCACTCAGAAGGTCCAGGTAACTTGTTCAGTGTTGCATCAGTGAAACGGTGGAGTGGACCCAGAGGAAAGAAGTCAAACTGAGTCTTGATCAGAGTTTAACAGTTTAAATGCTTGATTGTTTGTGGAAAGACTGGTCTTTGATAATAGGGAAACAATACTAATTAGGTCTGTTAGGTAAATACTTGTTTAAATGTATATTAAAGCAACTACACCATGGTCTGTGTTCCATGTAAGCTTTCAGAAGCAGCTCACAGCCCTAGTGTGGGGATCCGATTCAGCACCAAGCAGTCCAGTGAAGCACCAACACCCATAGGCAGGCTTCTGGCACAACAGCCCTTGTGCTCCGGGAGCAGTGGGAGGAGGACGCTACGCAGGCCTGCAGACTGCCCGACTCCAGCGGCCCAGAGCCCGGAGGAGCTTTCTCTCCTGTGAGCCAGCCCAGCCGGTTTGGCTCTGGCAGACAAGTCTGAGCTAGACAGACCGAGCAGGAAGTGCCAGTTCCTGCTCTGTACAACACGATCCTGAGCTTTTGGTAGAATAACCTGTCCCGCCTGAGGGGGAGAAGGATCCCAGCAAACTGGCCTGACAGCACTGCGCTGTCTCAGAAACTTGCCTGAGAAGCTTATATTCTGGAGCTGGGATTTTGAAATTCCATCTTTGGAGGGGCCTTGGAGTCACCTTTCCATCACGCTTCTGTGACAATGGTATGGCTAGCCTGCAATGTCTCCAACTCCCACAGTCCCCGAAGTAAAGAACCTGACTAGGAGAGGGCCACTGGGCAGCTCACACTCTGGGCCCCAGGTTCTGTATCTACCAATGAAGTGTTTGGACTCAGTAGGCCTACAGAGTAGTTTCGATTCTGAATTTGTTAAGGGCAGAATGAAAACGAGAATCAGTGACACCAAAGCAAACAGACCAACCTACCTCTCCCCATTCAAGAACGATGGGGTGAAATACAGAGGGGCGGCCTGGTTAAGATGGCCAGAGCTCTCCCCACACCTCTCTGAGGGGAAACCTAGGTTTTTCCCACACTTGAGCAAAGTCCCCAAACCTGGTGATTTAACACAAGCCCTCAGTTTATCTAGAGTACCTTCAATACCTTACCCAACCCTAAATGACAATAGTTCAGGGCCACCACCTTTCTTTGTCATGACCCCCCTTCTGTGGGTGTCTTCAAAGAGGTAAAAGAGTACAGAACTGGGACTAGTTTAGGTGGGCCTCGTTTAGGTAAAGCTCTCAATCCTAGTATGTGTAAAGTCTTGTGTTCCATCTAGCCCAGAAACAAAACGAGCAAAGAAACAAACAAAAACCCTACACAGAACAAAAACCACCAGAACTCGGACCCAGAGCATTGTTTGCTTTGCTTTGTTATTGGAGAGGAAAGGTGTGGCCCAGCCAGCGCTGTGGAGCCGCCCAAGGTCTTCGATTGAGCAGGTTTGGGGCTGAGATGTGGGCCACCTTCTTGGCTGCCAGCCCAGTGTCAGGAAGGAGAGGAGTCACCACGTGCCCATCCGTTCTCCATTCGGTCAGGATGGATATGAAGGAATTAGGGCTCATAGATTTAATCTCCCCCAAGGGCCTTCCTGTCATCTTCGATTTCCCCTGGTGTGCTAGTCCAGAAACCCCACACAGCTCACCACCAGTTTCACCATCTATGTGGAGGGAGAAAAGAGAACCAGGGTGCCAGTTAAGTCATCTTTCAGATGGCCACCAGCCCTGGTGAAGAGAATCAAGGGATCTCGGGAACTATGGAAAGGTCAAAGGTTTGCAGGTTTAGGGTTTCGTGGGAACATGCGCACGTTTGGAACAGCCCCAAGTGCCTGGTTGACCTGTTTGACAGGTAACAATTAGAGAGTAAGAGTTTGCCGGGCTGGAATGTGGCGGCAGAGGCCACAGTGGGGATCTGGTTTACCTGCTCGGCAGGTGGGGCCCGCTGTGAGGACAGGCATGTGCACGCACGGCATTCCAAAGAATCGGTTTTCTTTTAAAGACGGCGATGACTGCAGGGCACAATAGGGTTGGGTTGAGCCCTGGCTCAAAGCCGTTAGCAGTTTGCAAGGTAAAGAAGCAAAATAAATAGTTCCCTGAAGCAGCTCAAGGAAGAAGCTGCAAAGGCATGCAGAACCTTTTTTTTTTTTTTTAATTCCTAAAATAAATGTGTGCTTTTTGTCTCAAAACTTGAAAAACCCCAGACTGGTACAAAACACCAAAGATAATAGAATCGAAAAGTCACGTCCCTCCTTCTCTATTTTTTTCCTCTTTTTAAAGAGGTTGTAATATTGTGGACAGCATGCAACAAGCTCTTTGGTGCTCTTAGGATGCTATCTTGTCTCATGTCTTGAAAAGCTTTTTTTTCCTCAGAGTTGTTACAGAAGAGGAACCTTTTCCTTACTCAACTGTAGCCAATGTGAACATTTTGAGAGTTAAAAGTACTATTTGGGGGCTTGGGTTAGAGTTCTGTGGTCCAACACTTTCCCAGGGACAGGAGAAAAAGAGGTGGTGTTTGTGATAACACTCTCTTAAAGACAGTAATTGTAAATAGGCACATTCAATCTCATTCTTGGTGTTTAAAATAACCAGAGATTAGGATAACATTGTATATATGTAAATATGGCTGATATACTACAACATAGAATCTACACAGAACCCTGCATATGTTGATACAACTTCAAACAATTCAAAGGGGCTTGGAGGTTGCTAGAGTGCTTGCCTAGCATGCACAAGCTTTGAGTTCAGCACCACACGAAGTGGCACATGCCTACATGAAGTGGCACATGCCTACACGAAGTGGCACATGCCTATACTCTCCCAGCACAGGAGCTCGAAACAGGAGGATGAGAAGTTCAGGGTCGTTCTTGGTGAGTGTGACACCACCCTTGGCTACATAAGAGCCTGTCTCAAAAAACCCACAAAAGCAACAAAAGGGGTGGGGTGAGTTGATAATACCGCTCCAACTTCTTCTTCCTCTTACTGTATTCATGGTTGATGAGAAAGGGAAAACCGGACTCCAACAGTCTAATGTAATAGGGAATTTGGCTAAGACAAAGTCAAAACTCTGAAAAATTTCCAAGTAACCAATCTTCTCTCTTTATATACAAGTTCTCTAAAAATAATGAAGTCTCTTTCTCTCTCTCTCTCTCTCTCTCTCTCTCTCTCTCTCTTTCACTGTGGGTTTCCCTTTAAAGGGGTAGATACTTCCTCATCTGCTGGGGGAGCTCTGCACCCTCAGGCCAGTTTCTGGTGTGTGCACATGCCCTCCCATGTAGCAAGGTGGGTAGGAAAAGATCTGGATGGAAGCACCTTGCCAGCTCCAAGAGTTAATTACTGCCAAGCAGAGGCTCTTACAGTTCAATTGGGAGAAAGCAAACAAGGCAACAAAACCTTAACTATCTGCTTGTAAACTCCTGCTAGTGGTAAAACCGCCACTGACATGGCAACTTAATGAAGGTTGTTCTCACAGACCATTTACCAGAATTCCCCCAAAGTCACGAATCATAACAATAAAAAGTTAAACAGGAACAGCGTGGAGTGACTGAGCGCATTCTGCGTGCCGTGGCCAGTTGTCTACAATCACTCATGTAAACTCCATCACAACCCCACGGCAGGCATTCTTGTGATCCCCACTCCACAGAGAAGGGCACCCAAGAACAGAGAAGTTCCAGAACTTCTGGTAGGCGACAGAGCTGAGAACCAAACCCCCCGAGCTTGGTTCATGTCTTTTTCAGATAACTGAGCTTATTCTGAACCAGGCATCATTATTATCTCATTCCTAAACTGGATCTCTCCAGTCTCACTCCACCTAGGAGGGCCTATTTTGGGCATACAAGCACTGTAAAAAAATTCTGAATTCTGCCCCCATCTTTAATACCACCAAAGCCCAGACCTTCACCTCTGCCATATTCCAGACACACTGAGATCCCTTGGCAGCCAGCTCTCTGTGGGTGAAGGATGGCGGATGCTTTCCAGGGCATCTCTTCCCTTTCCCTGGTGGTCCTACTTTGTTCTATTTGTCCAAATAGTGGGGGAGTAGTAAATTAAAGTTCTGAAGTCCCTGGAGCAGGCCTTGCCATGGGCGAGAGGGGGCTGGCATGACAAAGTATCTTATCAATGACAAATATCTGCATGTCTGCTCCGACCCCTTAATAAATGGAAGTTGATTTTCACATTTTGACCCCTGCATGGAGTGCGTTCCGTGACTCTAAAAAACAAACAAAAATTGACTCTCAGTCTATCGGAAGGAAACACTTTAAGTTTTAAACACTGTAAAGAAGTGAAAAGCCTTCTCTAGCCTCGCTCCTCACGCTCTCCGTCTCTCCTCTCTCTCTGGCCATTTTGCTGCCCCCCCAAACCAATTTCTTTTTTTTTTTTTTTTTTTTGGTCTGTTCGATCAGGGTCTCCCTTAGCCTAGCTGTCCTGGAGCTCACACTCTGTAGACAAGCTTGGCCTTGAACTCACAAGATCCGCCTGCTCTGCCTCTCCCCCAAGTGCTAGGATTAATGCGTGGGTCGCACATCTGGCTCAACTGATAATCTTTCCTAACGGGTAGAGATAAATACTGGGAACTTTTGTTCAGCAACTGCGTCCTTTGTGTGCCTTTGGAAGCAGAACTCTGAAAGTTTTATTTTTTCTAGGCTCATTTTCAGAAGCCACAGAAAAAGCTGACTAGCCACTTTCTTGGAGTGGAATTAAAATAATAGTAAATAATGTTAAGCGATAATGGTAATAAGTGGTTGAGGGCTCGCCATGGGCTAGGCACTCTGCTGAATGCTTTGTACAGCACTGTCCTATTTAGTAACTGCAGTGGCCATAAATATGTATTATGGCTGCAGGTGACAGTGAGGAAACTTGCTCACAGAAGTTTAGTCACTTGCCCAAGTAACAGGGCTAACAAATGGCATTGCCTCAGAGAAAAAACATTAGACACGAGAGTCCTATCAGGCAAGATGTTTATTTATTATTTTTATTTTATGCTTATGACTATATTGCCTGCACATATGAGGCGAAATGTCCCTATGTGGTAACAATAAACCACAGAAGTCAGAAGAGGCAATCGTTCCCCGGAGCTGGAGCTATGGACAGTTTGTAGCCCCAGAGGCTGGTTGGAATTTGAACCTGGGTCCCCTGCCGAAGGCAAGCCGTCTCTTTTTTTTATTATTTCTGTATGTGTAGAAGTACTGTCTGTCTGCAGTGCGTCGGCCCCCGTGTCGGGCAATGCGGCGGAGGTCAGAGAGGGCATCTCGGATTCCCGCTGGAAACTGGAGTTTCTCCTGAAACTGGAGTTTCAGATGGTTGTCTCTTCTCGGCCACCATGTGGTGCTGGGGAGTGAACCCGGGCCGCTGTAAGAGCGGTCAGTGCGCTTAACCACTAGGGGCCTCGCTCTCCAGCCCCAACAGCCAGTGCTCTAGCCCTGGGCCATCTCTTGAGCGCCCATTACTTATTACCTTTTATGAAAAAAAATATTCAAAGTGTGTTTTTTCTTTTTTTAAAAAACTTTTTTTTTTTTTATTTATTTGTATATGTGTCTTTGTGAGTGTATGCCACATGAATCTCGGTGCTCTCAGAGGCCAGAAGACAGTGATAGAGATCCCCTGAAGCTGGAGTTATAGGTACGTGGTTGTGAGCTATGCAACGCAGGTGCTGGGAACCAAATTCAGGTCCTCTGGAGAAAGAGTAAATGCTCTTAACTGTGGAGCCATTTTTCTAGGCTCACAAAGTTTATTTTTCAGAGAATGACATACTCAAGTCAACTCACATGCCAGAGAGTTTAAGGAACAGGCAATATGATGTCCAAGATGGTGCTCGGGAGGGACCACTAGCCACTCTGCCCTTAGGGAGAGCCCTGGGTGTCCTAATGCAAAAGTTTGTAAAGATCATCTTTCTCATAGATGCCACCAGGAGTGGAGACTCACTTCAATTATTCCAAAGTAGTGGGGTTTATTGACAGCTCCTGTGTGCATGAGATCATCGGAATGCCGGGCTCAAGCAGAGCAGGAGCAGAGGCCACTGTGGTAGGCTCTTCTTGCACTTGCAACCCTCCCTTCGCAGCTCAGATACTTTCTGAAGGTCTGCTTTATACTTTTCTGTGTCTGCTCCATATTTTTGTTAATTTGTCTACACACAGCCCCAAATGACTAATCAGTAGCCAAGCCAACATAATCATACAGGTTCAGTCCCCAGATCTAACTTCCTTCAGGGTTTCTTGGTCAAATCCTGGAGAGAAGGATTTGCCAGGTTTCAGTCCTGAGAAAGCCTACTGGCCTGTAGCTGGGCTGTGCCTGAGGCTTACATCCTGGCCAGTTCTCTGGAGATGTTGGCACGTGCTCTGTTGCCCATTTTTGGAAGAAATTCCAACTGGGTGGGAAGATTAAAGAACAAGCGTTTTTTTTTTTTTTATTGTTTTTTTTGGTCTTTTGAACAGGGTCTCCCGGTAGCCCCAGCTGCCCCTGGAAATCACTTGTACCAGGCTGGCCTTGAAACGCACAAAGATCCGCCTGCCTCTGGCCTTCCCAAGTGCTAGGATTAAAGGCGTGCGCAACCACGCCCGGCCGATTAAAGACATCTTTTTTTGTTTTTTTTTTTTAATTTTTTTATTTATTTCTGTTGGTGTATGAGGTACTGTCTGCTTGCAGGTCGGTGCACCCGTGCGTGCAATGCCGCTGAGGTCAGAAGAGTGTCGGGATTCCCCTGGAGCGGGAGTTCTCTGAATTGGAGTTACAGCACTGTTCTCTCAGCCGCCATGTGGTGCCTGGGGGATCGAACCCCGGGTCCTCTGCAGAAGCAGTCGGCCTCTTAACCGCTAGCCATCTCTCCAGCCCAGATTAAGAATCTTATTAGAGAACCCTAACCTCTTAATGGTCATACCAAATAAAAGATGGGCATTTTATTTTTTTTTTTTTTTTTTTTTTTTTTTGGTCTTTTTTTCGACACGGGTCTCCCCTGGAGCCCCAGCTGTCCTGGAACTCACTCTTTAGACCAGCTGGCCTTGAACTCCACAAGATCCTCCGCCTCTGCCTCCCCAAGGTGCTAGGATTAAAAGGCGTGCGCCGCCACGCACGGCTTTTGGTCTTGTTGAGACGAGGCCTGAGCTTTGCTAGTGTAGACCAAGGTTGGCCCCTGAACTACAGAGATCTGCCTGCCATCTGCCTCCCCGAGTGCTGTATTAAAGGTGTGCACCACCACGCCTAGTTTTTTTTTTTTTTTTTTTTTTTTTTTTTTTTTTTTTTTTTTTTTTTGTCTGCATGCAGGTCTGGTGCACCCCTGTGTGAAATGCCACGGGGTCAGAAGAGGGTGTCGGATTACCCTGGAAACTGGAGTTTCTCCTGGGAACAGGAGTTGGACGGTTCTCACCTCGCTGCAGTGGTGGCTGGGGATCAAACCGGGTCCGCTGCAAGAGCATCCGGGGCTCTTAACCGCTAGGCTATCTCTCCAGCCCCCACCAAACACATTCTTAAATACTAAGCTTAATTCTTAATACTAATTTGAAATATATTTCCTACAGTTTTGTTCCAATGTTTTGTTCTGTTTTGTTTTGTGACAGGGTCTTGCTGCATATACCTACACTGGCCTTAAATTCCCGGTCTTCTGCCTCAGTCTCCTAAGTGCTGGGCTTACAGGCTTGAGCCACAACACCTTCTTTCACTCCATTTAACTCACGGGTGCACAGACTTGCATGCAGACAATACATTCATACACATACGGAAATAAATTAAAAAAAATTAAAAAAAAAAAAAAAAGCATCTCCAAGAGTCCTAGCTCCACCTTAAATTCCTTACAAAGTGCTTTGCCTTGAGGAAGATTCCCCCCTGTCTATATAGATGCTTCCCTTCTGAGAGGATACAGCATGTTCACTTTAAACATGTTATACAAAACTTCTGAGGTAACACTAAAATGTAATGCCTTGCTTTCGAGTTGAATAAATGGAGGGAGAAGCTCTGGTCCTGGGGATGGAGAGAGATGGAAGAAGTGAAGGGAGTTAAAATGAAGGAGCTGGGGAGGAAAAGAGCAGATGGAAGCTGCCCTTTGAAGTAGAAGAGCCAGCCGGACCACGGAGCAGCCAAGGGCCGCCCCTCCAACCAGGGACCCAAAACTTGTGGTGTGAAAGAATAAGAACTTAGAGGTTAGGGGAAGGGGTTGGCAGGGCTAGGGCAGACTGGCGCTCCACGCCCAAGGGGCATGCCTGCATTTAAGATCTTTCCCAAGCTCAAAGTTTCATGTCTTGGATTCCTTTACTGCCAACCTCTTCTGTGTTTGATACTTACTACTTTGTGCTTAATGGCCCTCCTTTAATCCAACTGTTTGAATATTTTTTAATATTTATGGTATAGTTCTTTTAGGGTAATGAAGTGGACGGTCTTACAATGTAGGTTTGGTTGCACCCGTGTCGGTCCAATGCCTCAGAGGTCAGAAAGAGGTGTCGGATTCCCCTGGAAAGACAACGGCTTTAGCTGCTCAATGTTGGGTGTTTGGGAAACGAACCCTGGTTCTCTGCTAAGAGCAGTCGGCGCTCCCCAAACCGCTGAGCCATCTCTCCAGCCCCTGTGTTTGAATTCTTAGCTACTTGTTCTTAATGGCCTCTGACCAAAATGGCTTTCTCAGGTAAGACCCAGAAGACGTCTTAAACCACATTTAATTCAAAAGTGGTGGGCCGTCTTAGAAGGGCCGTTGGACACAGTGTTCCCTGGGAAGTTCGGAAAGGGTGCCCAGGGATTGCCCGCAATTTGTTGCAGTATTGCATTATTACTCTGCCCAAGGCTGAGCTCACATTGTTCAGATTTGTTCCAGAAAACTCCTTGATTAGTGTGTCAGAGAAAATGTTTCTACATGCTTCTCTAGTAGGAGTGGGAAGCTGGACGGGTTACCTCGGACCTCTGGAGAGTGGGCTTTCCAAGGAGTCTAGGCCCAGAGTTCAGACTCACTCTTGGATCCTCCTCGGTGGGGGCTAAGCCTCTGCTAGTTGGTTACAAAGGCCTCTGATACAAATCTTCAAGGTCGGGAGTGCTGTCAAGAAAAGGAAAAAAAAACAAAAAACACCTGAGGAAAAACTCAACAGAAAACCTTCCCTTAAATCTATACTCAACTTTGTGAATTTTGCAGACTTAATGAGGCATTTTAAATAAGGACAGGAATTACTTAAAGGCAAAGGCTATGTGGGACCAGCTCGAGTTGGGTAATGAGAAATCTAAAGTGCCCTTTCAGGATATTATTCACCCTATAAAAACAGAATGTATTTGTTCATGGTAAACATGTCAGAACAGTGCTGTGGAGAACAAGTGTTGACTGGTCCCTGTCCAATCTGCCAATTTTCAGATAAAAGACTGGGATCTGATAAGTGACAGATTACCCAGAGCACGCCGGCAGTGGGGGCTTTTCTCGTTCATCATTTCAGCACCCAACATGTGAGTCTTTCAATAAAACTTCAAGACCTGTGGTGTTCTTATGACCTATTACTAGGTTTATCTGAAGGGGGAGAGCTTCAGGGTGACGGCAACTCTAAAGCCCTAGGAGCCCAGGGTCTGTCCCAGAGAATTAGTAGGCCCAGTACTGTGGGATAGTGTAAGAAAATGGTAAACAAGGTCTCTGAACTGTATGCAAAATATTTTCTGCTCTATTCATGAGCAGGCCAGCCTGATCTACATAGCAAGCTCCAGGCCAGCTGGGACTAAAGGAGACCCTGTCTCAAAAAGACCAAAAAAAAAAAAAAAAAAAAAAACAGAAGGGTTAAGAGCACTGGCTGTCCATGGAGGCCAGAGTATCCCATCTCTCTGGAGCTGGAGTCACAGGCAGTTGTGAGCTGCCTGTTCTGTGTGCTGTGACTTGAACCCAGGTCTCGCTCTGTGACAGCAATATGCACTATTAACTGCTAAACCATCTCCCCAGCCTTCACTTTTTCTCTTCAATTAATTGAAATTGCATGACTATTACAAAAGCAGCATTTTGGGCTGAAGATGGCCTAGCGGTTAAGAGCGCCGACGGCTCTTGCAGAGACCCCGGGTTCGATCCTTAGCAACCACATGGCCGGCAGAACCCGTCCTAAACTCCAATTCCAGGAGAACCCAGTTCCAGGGGAATCCGACACCCTCTTCTGACCTCCGAGGCATTGCAAACACACAGGGCACAGACTTCATGCAGACAGTACATCATACACATACAGAAACAAATAAAATTAATTAAAAAAAAAGTGGCCTTTGGCCAGCCGGTCTACAGAGTGAGCTCCAGGCCAGCTGGGACTAAAAGGGAGATCCTGCCTCAAAAAAAAAAAAAGATGGCCTTTGAAAGAATAACTAAGGAAACTGTGTAGTCATAAGTGAAGGCAGACCATGTCTTGGCAAACTCCCTGACTCTGGTGAGGTGGCTGAAAGTGAATGAAACTTGGCACAGTTGGCCCAATGTGTCTGTGGAACAGGCCCATTGGTACCAATGCTGTCTCTGATTGGCTAGTTGATCCTGAGCTTGTCACTTCTGTAATGTCCGAGGAAATTGGACTAATTGCACTCCAAGTTTTCTTCCAGTTATTTGTGATTTTTCCAAAGTGTGTGTGCAGAGCCCGGTGTCTTGGTTGGAGATGTCATCAAGAGCTATGTGGCTCCGAACACAGGCCAGCGCCCACGATTACTGTTCTGGGAATTTTACAGACTTTGCTTTTTCCTTTCCCCTTAACAGTGGTTAGAGGGCATACCTCTCAGCCAGGAGTTGTAGTGGGCGAGGGAGCATTAATGAGAAAAAAAGAAGTTTTGGATGACTTAGAAAAATGCTGGTTTAACTCTTTCTATTGCCCTGTCATACATTTAACACTAACTACCTGAGAATGGTCTCGAGAAAAAGGCAAACCTAGTTTGATTAACCACACCCAAGGCCCAGAGATGATAAATACTGAGAACAATGGTCCATAATTAATCATGTGCCACCTGTGTCATAAAGTTAGGGCAAGTCAGCGAATCCCTGCCTCTTTTCTTCTTCTGGGAAAGCATACATTTGAGCAAGATGATTTGTCGTAAAGTCCCCACTCTAAAGTTCCTTGACTGTATGATTTCAACTTCTGTTTTTCAAAAGGTTCAGATTTTTCGGCTTGATAAAATCCTTTCTAATTCTGTCAACAGTAAAAGACAGGAGTAAAGTTTCCTTTCAGGATAGCAATCTATCACACTTTATAGCTGTAGTGTTTATAAGTTTCAGAACCAGGATATGCCCTGTGGTGCAAGTGGATGTAATATTGCGCAACCATGACATCATTACATGCTTGTTCATTCAGTCACTGTTCCCATGAACACGCACAGCATGCTTGTCATGCCCCTGCTGGGGAGCTCAGCATGTAGCCCTGGGAGCAAAATCCAGTTCCCCTCTACATTAGCTCTTCCACCTTGGGACACTAACGTCCACCTCCTTAAGCCTTGGTTCCAAATATGGCAGTAAGTACTGATCTTAGTTATAAGCTTATGAAGACTAGGGGATAGCGGATGACAAGTGCTCAGAATACAGCAAGCTCTCCATGAGTGATAATGTTTATCGTCCTTTATCATCACTGTTATGGGCTGAATTGTGCCTTCTCCACACCATAATTCATACGTACCAATCCACAGTATCTCAGAATGGGACAGCATTTGGAAATTCAGAGTCTTTAAAGAAGTAATTTTGGTGACCATGGGAAGGGAAAGGCCCAGTGTGGAGCACAAGGGCAGAACTGATGGTGGTTTGGGCTTGCCAAGGAGGAGACTTCAAGCATGACATCTTTCAGCCTAATAAAAAAAAAAATCATAAGCTGAAGATGCTAAAACCTATGATATATGTGGCATGCATATGTACATATTTTGGAATGATGCATATTGGAAGGAATAATAACAACAACAAAAACAACAGAAAGACTGCGTCAAAGAACTGACTGAAAAGGTGAACTTCTGCTCAAAACAGTCAACTTCTGCATCGAGAATTTTGAGAAAGACTGAGAAAAAGATGAAAAACATTTTTGGCAGAATGCATGAGCTCTGGTGGGGTGGGGGGGCAGAGAGGGGAGCACGGGTCTAGATTTGATTTGTAATTTTGTATGAAATGCACAGAGCGTCAATAAAAAATAGGCTTTGGAAAAAAAACCCAAATTAGGGGCCTATCTTTGTGGGCCTTATCTATATGTTCAGTCCATATAAAATGAAGAGATTAGAACATAGACATTCACAGAGAAAGGCCGCTTACAGACACAGGGGACGATGCAGAGGTGACATCTGGCCATCTACAGGCCAAAGAGAGGACTCAGAACGACGTCAATCCTTGGACGACTCAAGCATGAGCTTCCAGCTTTGGAACTGTGAGGAGATGAAGTGTGTTAGTGAAGCCGGCCTGTCTGTAGAATTTGTTATGCAGTCCTGGCAAACACACACGGCCCCCATCGACATGTGCTCCATCCAAAGATTACTGTGACATTAGCTTTTACAGTACAGGGTGAAAGAATGTGGTTAGCACATGACGTGAGATTGGTACCAAAGGGAAGTGAAGAAAAGTAAAATTCTAAAAGGGCTAGGCTCAAAAAGGTCATGGAAATTCACTTGACATCTAAGGCAGAATGAGGCATTGGGGCAAAGGAATAGAGTGTAAAGTGGAATTCCTGGGTGACAAGAGCAGCCTTTGTTACTGAGGAGTCATTCACTCAACAACACAGAACCTCACCTATTTATGATGGAGAAACCCTAACCAAAGCTAAGGGAATGCTATTCAGCAGTGGATAACTTGGAACCCGAGCATTCATTTGTCCTGTCAAGACAGTTTAAGGAGAACACAGAGAGGGAATCCCCATTGGGCTCAGCAGAGGCAGCAAGGGTCTGATCTGGTTTTGGGCCAAGGTAACCTGACCAGCTTTATTTAGCTCAGAATGGCTGAGAAGACAATGGGGGGTTGGTGCAGCAATACACCTGGTTCAGAGAGGGGTTAAAGTTTCTCAAGCTTTGCCCCACTGAAAGGTAACATATTGACTCTAACCATCAATGGAAAATGTGGTTGTAACTGGCACACATCAAAGCTTGATTTGATTTAAATTTACCTATACCTCTAAATGAAGCCAAATAAGGAAAATGGGGCGGAAGGAGCACATCATTCTCTGCCTGCTTAATGCAGCTAATGTCTATAAGCTCTCTGCAAAGAAGACGCTGGAGAGAGGGGGTGCCCTTGCACCCCCTCCACCCTGCAAAGCTGGCAGACAGCCCCAAGTCTGGTCTGCCTCAAGGTTTTATTTTTCTAAATATCACAAAACAACACTAAGTACTATTTTGTTAAGATGGGGAAATCCTTCATTTCACGGGTGACTTTTATTGCTCACTTATCCGTGGTTGTAAACATTTATGGACTTTGTAATTTATTTACTTCTTTATTTAGTGCTATTGTTTGAATCTCAACATGCTTCCTTCTACTCAGTTACCCTCTTAACTCCTATACTTAGTGTTTTAAATATTCAGTGTGTTTTACTTCAGCTTTTTCCCCTTCTAGCTAGCATAATATTGTGTCCATACAATATTATGATGTGAAATCATTGTAACATGTTTTAAAGGTCTGTGTTGAAATATATATGATATATATATATATATTTATTATATATATATAATGCTGTGTTGATGTATTGATGTGTGTGTGTGTGTGTGTGTGTGTTTGAGACAGGGTCTCCCTGCAGCCCCAGCTGGCCTGAAACTCACCCTCTAGGCCAGGCTGGCCTTGAACTCAGAGATCCGCCTGCCTCTGCCTCCCAAGTGCTAGGATTAAAGGCACCACCACACCCGGCTTAGTTTTGTATTTTCTAGAATTAATGTCTATCTCATTTTATGTAGTAGAACACTGGGTTGGGAATGGTTGCTGTTGTCGTTCTTGTTTGAGACAGTTTTTCCCTGTGTAGCCCAGGCTCCCCTTAAAATTGCAAACTTCCTTCTTCAACCTCCTAGATGCTGTCAGTTATAAGTGTGCATCGTTGTGCTTAGCTAGCAAATTGGTTTTGAAACATATCTACGCTGCTATGCATCCTTTGTTTGCCCCCACCCCTTCTAAAATATTTTATTTATTTTTATTTTATGTGTATGAGTGTTTTGTCTGCATGTATGTAAGTGCACCATGTGTGTGCAGTGCCCAAAGAGCCCTTGGAAAGGAATTACAGGATGTGGCTAACTGCCACATTGGGTTCTCAGAATCGAACCCAGTTCCTCTACCAGGCAGTAAATGCTCTTAAGCACTGAGCCATCTCCCCAGCCCTGTTTGTCCCCTTGTTATTACTGAATGATGTTCCATTGTAGACATTACCGCATTTTGTTTATCTAATCACAAGGTGATAGGCATTGGAATTGCTTCCAAGATATTCTGTACACAGCTACCACAAGCATATGTCTTTGTGTGGCTACATGCTTCTATTTTTCTTTGCCAGATAACTAGGAGAAAAAAAATGCTGAGTTATAGGGGAACTGTACCAGTTACATTCTCACCAATAATATATGAAGCTTCCAACTTGCCTATACTTGCTATTATTCTTTACTTTTAAATTATAACCTATAAAGTGAATAAAGAATTATATTTCTTTTTTTTTTTTCATTCAGGCAGTTTTAATAAAGTCTTATATAGGTCTATTCCTGCATCTTCTCGATGCCCTCTTCCTTGTATACAGGACTACTCCTGCATCTTCTCGATGCCCTCTTCCGTGTATACAGGTCTACTCCTGCATCTTCTCGATGCCCTCTTCCGTGTATACAGGTCTACTCCTGCATCTTCTCCATGCCCTCTTCCGTGTATACAGGTCTACTCCTGCATCTTCTCGATGCCCTCTTCCNTCCTCTTCTTTCTTCTTCTTCTTCTTCTTCTTCTTCTTCTTCTTCTTCTTCTTCTTCTTCTTCTTCTTCTTCTTCTTCTTCTTCTTCTTTTGGTGTTTTTGAGACAGGGTCTCCCTATAGCCCCGGCTGGCCTGGAACTCACTCTGTAAACCAGGCTCATCTTGAACTCACAGAGATCCGCCTGGCTCTGCCTCCTGAGTGCTGGGATTAAAGGCATGTACCACCATGCCCAGCCTCTAAAGGTACTTTTTAAAGGGGAAAAGTTTTCCATTTTAATGAAGCCCAAATTATTTATTATATATTTTTATGGATTGTATATTTTAGCAACATGCCTAAAAACTCATTGACTAATTCAAGGATACAAAGATCTTCTCCTCTCTAGAATTCTATAGTTTTGTACTTTCAGCGAGTTTCGTTTAGTTGAGGCAGTGTTCCACTTTGTAGCCCTGGTCTGGAACTAGCTATGACTTGAACTTGCTGCAATCTTCTTGCCTCTCAAGAGCTAGAATTGCCCATGCCCAACATCAGAGTGTACTTTCAGTTCTTACATTAGGTATTTGAAGTGTTTTGAGTTAATATTTTTAAAAATGTAAGTGCGTGTGTGTGTGTGTGTGTGTGTGTACCCATGTTCAGGTTCCCTTGGATGCCAGAAGAGGGTTTCAGATCTTCTGAAGCTGGAGGTATAAGCAGTTGTGAGCCACCTGACAAGGGTGCTAGGGACTGAACTTGGGTCCTTTGCAAGAGCAGTATGTGCTCTTCACTGAGCCATTGCTCTAATACTGGAGTTAATTTGTGCATTCAATATGATATATGGGGTATTCTAGCTATTTTATTACCATCTATTGAAAACACTATCTTTTCCCCATTGAATCTTCTAAGCATCTTTATCAAAACTCAGTTGGCTGGCCAGGAGTATAAGGATTTACTGCTGGACTGCTTTAGTTTTCGAGACAAGGACTTAGGTAGTTTAGATTGGCATCCAACTTGCTAGAAGGGCACTGAACAAGAACACACCCTGGACTACAATCCTGGAGCAGCTATCTACCCTTTGATCAAATTAGGCCAAACCATTTAGCTGAGTGACCTCTCTGTTCAGTGAAGATGATCATTCCTACCGAAGAATAAGAATGGAGATTCAGTGAAGCAGTGGCTAAAAAGCATCAGCACAATGCTTGCACTTCAAATCCTGCTGCCTGACTCCCAAGTGCTGGGATCATGGAGAACCACAACACCTGGTGCTTTCCACTCCTGACTTTAGTCCATCAATCTGCTTGTCTATCGTGTTAATACTGTGATGTCTACTCCTGAAGACTTATAGTAAGTCTTGAAATCCAGTCACAGAAATCTTCTACATTTTTTCCCTTTTCAAAATTCTTTCTGCCATTCTTCGTAACAATCTGCAATAGCCCATAACATGTGTTTCATAATAAGTATACTTTTATCATTTAAATTTGTCAGTCTCTGTGCTGGGGTTGAATCTAGGGCCTTGAGAATGTTCAATAGGCCCTTTTCTAACCTTTTTTTTTTAGACAGGGTTTCCCTAAGTTGCCCAAGCTGGCCTTGAACTTGTACTCTCCGGCCTCACCTTTGGAGTAGCTAAGATTACATACAGGTGTGCACTATTAGGACCAGCATCTTTATTCTTTTCTTTCTTTGTTTTTCTCAGCTTCTTTATTTTTAGTCTCATTTTTTTGTTTTATGTGTATGAGTGTTTTGCCTTTATTATTTATTTATTTATTTATTTATTTATTTATTTGTTTATTTATTTATTTATAAACAGGTCTCCCTGTAGTAACAGCAGGCCTGGAACTCACTATGTAGACCAGGCTGGCCTTGAATGCACAGAGATCTGCCTACCTTTGCCTCCCAAGTCCTGGGATTAAAGACCGGGCTGGAGAGATGGCCTAGTGGTTAAGAGCACCGACCGCTCTTACAGAGGACCCGGGTTCGATCCCCAGCACCCACATGGTGGCTGAGAACCGTCTGAAGCTCCAATTCCAGGAGAACTCCAGTTCCAGGGGAATCCGAGACCCTCTTCTGAACTCCGCGGCGTTGCACGACACGGGTGCACAGACTTGCATGCAGACAGTACATTCATACACATACAGAAATGCCGGTCTCAGTACACGCTGGGATCAGAAAGGGTGATCACAGCAGCAAGCCAAACTCACCAGATGACAGAGAGGAAAGCCGCAGGAAGAAGGAAAAAAAAGCGGGGACCAGCTCCTGTTGCCGTGGCCTTAAATACTGCCTGCCGGCCGAAGGTAACACCCAACACTTCGGGTGGGCCATCCGGGTTGAGTTGGTCCAATCAGAAGACCCTTTTCTCTTATGTCCTTAGTCCCAGTCAAGTGCCACCAGGATTAAACCATTGACAATTTTACACATAAACAAATTTTTTTAAAAAGAGGTAAACTACAGCATATGTGGGTTTATAAAGTATGTTTTCTTTGCAAAGTTAATAACATTATAAAAAAGAAGCTGGGAGCGGCTAGAATGGTCAATGGTTATAGTAAGTACACTCAACTGCTCATCCCGGGGACTTGAATTCGTTCAGCACCCACATGTCAGCTAACAACCATATATAAATCCAGTTCCGGGGCTCCAATGCCATCTTCTGGCCTATGGCTCGGTTCTGGGGCCTTCGCAAATCATGTGTATGCATCTTAACCTAAAAGTGCAGGCAGGGGCATGGTGGGGCATGCCTTAAATTTTTTTTATTAATTTTATGTACTTTCTTTTGTGTATGACTGAATGTACTGCTGCATGCAAGTCTGTGAACACGCCATGTCGTGCAACGCCCGCGGAGTTCAGAAGAGGGTCTCGGATTCCCTGGAAACTGGAGTTCTCCTGGAATTGGAGCTTAGACGGTTTCAGCCACCATTGTGGGCGGCTGGGATCGAACCCCGGTGTTCTGTAAGAGTGGTTGGTGCTGTTAACCACGAGGCCAGCTCTCCAGCCCGGGGGGAGCCTCAGGAGGGGGAGTGCAAAGGGATGGCGAGCGCTGTGCATCAAGCCAGCCGGGGTCTACATAGGTGAGTGCAAGCCTGGTGGTACGACAGGGAGGACCTGTGTAGAAATAAATAACGAAAACAAAAAACGAAGAAATAAATAAATACATACATAATTAAAGGTCAAAAACACCTGCAATATCACCATAAAACAAAAAATGCGTGAGACTAAAAAATAAAGGAAGCTGGAGAAAAACAAAGAAAACGGAAAAGAATAAAGATGCTGGTCCTAATAGTGCACACCTGTATGTAATCTTAGCTACTCCAAAGGTGAGGCCGGAGAGTCAAGTTCAAGGCCAGCTGGGGCAAACCTTAGGGAAAACCCGTGTCTAAAAAAAAACCGGTTAGAAAAGGCCTATTGAACATTCTCAAGGCCCTAGATTCAACCCCAGCACAGAGACTGACAAATTTAAATGATAAAAGTATACTTATTATGAAACACATGTTATGGGCTATTGCAGATTGTTACGAAGAATGGCCAGAAACGGAACAGAGAAAAGCTTTGAAAGGGAAAAATGTAGAAAGATTTCTGGACTGGATTCAAGGACTTTACCTATTAAGTTTCAGGAGTCGAAATCATAGTTTAACACGATAGACAAGCAGATTGATGGACTAAAGTCAGGAGTGGAACCGCACCACGGTGTTGTGGTTCTCCAGATCCACGCCACTTGGAGCAGGCCACAGGAGTTTGAAGTGCAAGCATTGTGCTGATGCTTTTTAGCCACTGCTTCACTGAATCTCCATTCTTATTCTTCGGTAGGAATGATCATCTTCACTGAACAGAGAGGTCACTCAGCTAAATGGTTTGGCCTAATTTGATCAAAGGGTAGATAGCTGCTCCAGGATTGTAGTCCAGGGTGTGTTCTTGTTCAGTGCCCTTCTAGCAAGTTGGATGCCAATCTAAACTACCTAAGTCCTTGTCTCGAAAACTAAAGCAGTCCAGCAGTAAATCCTTATACTCCTGGCCAGCCAACTGATTTGATAAACGATGCTTAGAACGATTCACTGGGGAAAAGATAGTTGTTTCAATGATGGTAATAAAATAGGCTAGAATACCCCAATATCATACGTGAATGACACAATTAACTCCGTGATTTAGAGCAATGCTCAGTGAGCTACACATACGCTTTGCAAAGGGAACCCAGTTCTGTCCCTAGCACCCTTGTCAGGTGGCTCACAACTGCTTATACCTCCAGCTTCAGAAGATCTGAAAACCCTCTTCTGGCATTCAAGGGGAACCTGAACATGGGTACACACACACCACCCACCAACACACACACACACACGCACTACATTTTAAAAAATATTAACTCAAAACACTTCAAATACCTAATGTAAGAACTGAAAGTACACTCTGATGTTGGGCATGGGCAATTCTAGCTCTTGAGAGGCAAGAAGATTGCAGCAAGTTCACGTCATAGCTAGTTCCCCAGACCATGGCTACAAAGGGAACACTGCCTCCAACTAACCGAAACCCGCTTATGGAAGTACAAACTATAGAATTCTAGAGAGGAGAAGATCTTTGTATCCTTGAATTAGTCAATGAGTTTTTAGGCATGTTGCTCTTTACAATATACAATCCATAAAACTATATACTAAATTAATTTGGGCTCATTAAAAGGAAACTTTTCCCTTCAAACGTAACGTTAGAAGGTGGGCTGTGTACATGCTAATCCCAGCATTCAGGAGGCGAGCCAGGCGGATCTCTGTGAGTTCAAGATCGAGCCTGGTTTACAGAGTGAGCTCCAGGCCAGCCGGGGGGGGGCTCTAGGGCGGACCTGTCTCAAAAACACCAAAAGAAGAAGAAGACGAAGAAAGGAAGAAGCAGAAGAAAGAAGAAGAGAAGGAAGAAGAAAACAAACAACAAAAAAAAAAACAATAAAAAGCCCCCCATTAGATCTGCCGCGAGCTGTGTACCCAGTTGGGCCAGCGAGGACTTCCAGGCACAAAGAAAGCCCTGGGTTGGCTCCTCAGTTACTACAATACAAATGCAAATATAAGAAAGTGAGAAGTTGTGCCTGGTTGTGGTGGCTTGCATGCCTTTAATCCTAGCTTAGAAGGCAGAGGCAGGGGATATCTGTGAGTTCAAGGCCAGCCTGGTCTACAGAGGTGAATTCCAGGAACAGTTGGGGCTACAGGGAGCCCCGTCCTCAAAGACCAAAAAAAAAAAAAAAAAAAAAAACAAAAAAAAAAACCAAAAAAAAACAAAAAAAACAAGTGAGGAATTATGGACAATAGAAGAACTTCCATTCAATTCTATCTCTGACCGAGGACCTTGCATGTATCCTCTGTGTGTTGTTGTTGTGTGTGTGTGTGTGTTTGAATCAAAACAACCTCAAGAAAGCAAATGAGCTAATTCGAAAACAGGAAAAGATTTGAAAAGCTATTTCACCTCCAAAGATATAAGCAAGATCAACAGGCCACAAAAATATGCTCACCACCATTGGTTAGTAGGTGACTCACCTATGAAATATCCTTCTTCTCTCTCTTTGGACCATCGCGGAAGAAGCAGCTGCAACTGACCAGTTCAATCCCTTTGTGACTTCTGACTGAAGCAAGAACCGCAAAAGGCATTTCAATGCACCTTCTCACATTTGGAGGAGGATTATGTCCTCCCCTCTTTCCAAAGGGCTTTTTTTTTCTTGAGAAGACAGTATAGTAGACGGTTTCGGTCCATGACCATTCGAAAGGGTATGATGAAGTTCGGTTGGATGAGGGCATACAAAGTCAGCAGGATCGGCCAAGTGGTCCAGTTTTATAGGAAAGAAATCTCTTATCTACACAAGCGGGAGCAGCGGAACGGCCTAATAATGCACAACTGTCCATTGTGGGCATTCACCCCAGCAAGGAGGTTATCACCAGGCTAACGTGGACAAAGGACTGAAACAGATTCCGGACAACAGAAATTCAAATCTCGACACGTGGGAAAGGACGGAAGTGCCAATATACAAGGAAGAGGGCATCGAGAAGATGCAGGAGTAGTCCTGTATACGAGGAAGAGGGCATCCAGAAGATTCAGGAGTAGACCTGTATACAAGGAAGAGGGCATCGAGAAGATGCAGGAGTAGACCTGTATACAAGGAANGAGACTGGCAGATCTCCTGGAATCCATTCGGGCCTTCAGCACTAGACTGGGACTCCTGAGACATCCAGCCTTGCGGACTGAGCAGTTCCCTGGATTCCCGGCCTCTCCAGTTCGGCGCTACTGTTGAGCTCCGTCACGTGAGCAAATCAATAAATTGTATATAGTTATATATATTCATCCTGTTGCTTCTGTTTCTTTAGAGAACCCTGACTAATACAGTATGAATGTACTGTCTGCATGTAAGTTTGTGCACCTGTGTCATGCAATGCCACAGAGGTCAGAAGAGGGTGTCAGATTCCCCTAGAACTGGAGTAAAAGATGGTTCTCAGTGCCATGTGGGTGCTGGGGATCAAACCTGGGTCCTCTGCAAGAGCAGTTGGTACTCTTAACCACTAGGCCATCTCTCCAGCCTAGCTTGTTTACCCTTTGTTGTATGATTTCTCCTCTCTTTCTCCTCCTTCCTCCTCCTCCCTCCTCCTCCCTCCTTCCTCCTCCCTCCTCCTCCTCCTTTCTCCTCCTCCTCCTTCTCCCTTCTTTCCTTCTTGCAGTGCTAGAAATCAAACCTGGGACTTTGCACATAATAGTAAGTGTTTTACCACTGAGCTACATTCTCAGCCCTTGGTTATATAATTTCTTCTTTCCTTTCCTTTCTTTTGTTTTATCTTGTTTTTTGATACAAAGTCTTACTATTTATCCCTTACTGGCCTGGAACTCAGTACATAGACCAGACTGGCCTCAAATTCCCAGAGATCCACCTGCCTCTGCCTTCTAAGTACTGAGATTAAAAGGTGTGTATTACCACCCCTTGTTCAGTTGTATAGTTTCTTAAGATGAATTCCTAGTGGTCATGGGCTGTGAATATGTGAATCACCTCTCTGGTATAGGAGGAACACATTATTTTTTTGTTTTTGTTTTTTGTCTTTTTGAGACAGGGTCTCCCTGTAGCCCCACACTTCCTGGAATTTACTATGTAGACCAGGCTGGCCTTGAACTCACAGAGATCTGCCTGTCTTTGCCTCCCTAGTGCTGGGATTAAAGGTGTGTGCCACCACGCCCAGGTAGAAGGAGCAGTTTTGGCAGAGGAGTGGGTTTCACACTAAGGGGGTAATATTTGTTGAGTACTTACCACAGCCAAGCATTGTTCTACAGCTTCACTGAATCTCCACTTTTACTCTAGGTAGGAGTAATGATCTTTGTTGAACACAAGAGATAGTCAGCAGACACACAAGAGGCTCCTTGTCCACCAGCATTGCTGTTCACTCTCTGGAATGAGCCACTGGAATGAAGAAACACACTCCTTTGCATGCCCAATCTCCACCAGATGTGTGTATCTTCTCAAAGCGTATTCATCGTTTTCAGTATATTTCATAATATCTGCATGGGTTCTTCTTCCAACAGGCAGAAAATGTACTTAGGAGTTAAACAGATAGAACTGCAAGAAACTAATGACCAAAAACTAGAGGCCAGAAAAGGATTCTCATTCTTTTGTGCCTCCCACCCTTCACTCTCTCATAGGTGACCACTGAACTGAAGGGAAGCTTTAGACTTTTGTTTATTTTATGCTTTAGTATTTATTTATGTACTAAGACAGGACTCCAATATATGGCCCAGGCTGGCCTGAAACTTGTTATGCAGTACACGCTGACCTTGAGCTTGTGATCCTTCCTTATATCTTTCCCTACAGAGCACTGAGAGTTATAGGCATGAGCAGCCAGGCACAACCCTTATTTATTTATTTTACATTTATCTATTTTCCATTATTTCTTTTTTTGTCTTTATTACACAGGAAAACAGAAACAATACAAAATACAAAATGACAATAACAAAAGAAAGCAACAAGGACAAAAAAAGAGGGAGGATTTCCTTTTTTTTTTTTTTTTTTT
>VZQC01000897.1:1012252-1099593 GCA_009823505.1 Rhizomys pruinosus | reverse complement strand
TTTTGTATTTTCGAGACAGGGTTTCCCTGTAGCCCCAGCTGTCCTGGAAACTCACTTTGTAGACCAGGCTGGCCTTGAACTCACAAAGATCTGCCTGCTTCTGCCTCCTGAGTGCTAGGATTAAAGGCGTGCGCCACCACGCCCGGCTGCCATCTATCTTCTTTAGGCAGGCTCTTTCATTGGCTTGGAGCTCACCAGTTAGGACCGGCCCAGTGTTTTTATAGGAATGCTAAGGGTTGAACTCGGGTCCTCCGGGTTTCGGAACAAGCACTTTGCCAATGGAAACATCTTCCCAGCCCCCAGTCTCAAGCCTTTTAAACCAAGTTCCCAGTGTCTCTTGCCTCCTTGGCCTGGCAATGTAGACTAAGAGGAAGACCTCAGAACAGGTGGCCGAATGCACTGAAGTAGAACAGTCCTTCAGAACCAAGCAGGTACCTTGGCTGGGGTGGAGACACCAGCCTCCATGTCTTCTGCTGGCCCGGCTTGGGAGCCTGTACCTGAACAACAATGGAGACCTTCTGAGCTCAGAATCATGGAGAAACAGTTTCTGAGCCCCTAGTCTCACACAGAACGTCCAGGTCAGGGGAATCTAGGTAGCTCCTTAGTACAGGTAGGAATATGGGCTGCCTGGCCCACAGCTTGGCCAGCTCTTAGTCAAATGCTGGCACTGAAGGGAACAGACTGTCCTGTTTCATTCTAGGACTGTGCCCTGAAACAGCACCAGGTTAAAAGTAGCTCTTCCTTCCCTAGGGAGATGCTGAGAGTACACAAAGAGGCAGCCTCACGCTGCCTCACGCTGCCTCTTCACTCAGCCACCTGCTGCCAGAAGGAGCCCCACGCTCAGGCTACTGTTGGGACATTTTCCTCTGTCCCATCTCCTTATCTGCCATTCTTGCAGCTGTGGCTCAAAGTATGTCTCATTTGTTCATGCCACATGAACAGTTATGGCTGCTAGACACCTTCTGGTCTGGGAGAGCTTCATCATTTTCCCAGGCATTCATCAGTTCAGCTTCCCCAATACCCACAGCTTGAAATCCTCCCCGTCCCTCCTTCTGTCAAACCCAGAGCCTTACATGTACTCTTCCAACTCTTACAAATACTCTTACGCCTGAACTGCATCTTTCGCCTAGCATTTACCATCACATCTGTCGTGATTTCTATGCTTCTGTTCCGTTCTGTCCTCCAGGCTGAACTGCAGGCTTTCTCTTGCTCTTGACTTTGAACTTCTGTTTTCTAGATTCCAGTTCAGCAAGCCGATTCAGATCCTTTGGGTTTTATTTAACCTCAAAATTAGTTTTATGTCTTGTTTTTCTCAGCAGGTTTATCTGCACACAGTCTCTGAAACTAGTGCACCTTGCTTAACAGTGCTGCAATTGGACTCCCAACCCAGAGACCTGGCTCCAGCTCTGATTACTTCCTGTGCTCATGGTTTGATTTTTGGCTCTGTTACCCGAGGGTGAACTAAAGCTGAACCCATCTCAGCCATAAAGCCTTGGCAAAAAGAATTGGTTCATTTTCTTAATTTAAAAAAATTACAATTGATGCTGGATGTGGTGGCACACGCCTTTAATCCCAGCACTTGGGAGGCAGAGGTAGGTGGATCTCTGTGAGTTCAAGGCCAGCCTGGTCTACATAGCCAGCTCCATGCCAGCTGGGGCTACAGTGAGACCCTGTCTCAGAAAAGACCAAAAAAAAAAAATTACATTTGCCTATTTATTTATTTATTTTGTGTGGGCGTAGTGTGGTGTATCTGTGCACCATGGTACACGTACACAATCAGAGGACAATACTCTGGAGTTGGGTCTCACCTTCTATTATGTGTGTCTCTGGTATTGAACTCTAGTTGTTGGGCTTGACAGCAAATACCTTTCCCAATGAACCATTCTAAAGGCCCCTAGTTCCCTTCCTTTGGTATGGACCTGAATACGGCTGTGTTACAGAGGAGGAGATATGTTTGTGATGGTCATATATCTGGAAAAGTACTTCTTGCAGAGGATTTTGAGTGTGAGGGCAGGATCAATGCCAACTTGAGTCCTTTAACTCCAGAGGGCTGGGGACAGGCCTCTTGATTTCATCACAGCTTTTGGGATACTGCTAACTGTGCCTCCTTCAGAAGCTCCCTCCTGCCTCAGGTCTCCTCCTGCCCCGCCCCCCATTTCTTCCCAGTCTCATGTGTGACATGCTATGATGGGTGACACTATTCCTGGGGAGACAGAACAGGCATCTGCTCACTCTAGACAGAAGACTGATGGCAGACCAAAGTTCAACTAGTGAACCAGTAAGTTCACTGGAGTTGTTTTCAGTGGTGTAGGTGAGGGAGGGGTTACCCACAGGAGCACAGTGGCTCAAAGGTAGCTGCATCACCAAAAAGCCCACCCAACATGGGTGACAACTCACAAAAGCTAGGGCTCTAGAGCATTCTGCATGACCTGCAGGCAGTTCAACAGACGGAAGAATCTCCTCAGCAGTCCTTCCTGCAGCAGTCCTTCCTGCAGGCAGATGGAAGAATCTCCTCAGCAGTCCTTCCTGCAGCAGTCCTTACTGCAGGCAGATGGAAGAGTCTCCTAAGCAGTCCGTCCTGCTTATACAATGTTCAGGGGGGAGGGACCTCCTGGTCTCCTATGTTTTAGGACTTCTTGAGATTTGAGAGTTGTTCACTTCCTGAGTCTTTTTTTTTTTTTTTTTTTTTTTTTTTTTTTTTGGTCTTTTTTGAGATAGGGTCTCTCTGTAGTCCCAGCTGGCATGGAACTTGCTATGTAGACCAGGCTGACCTTGCACTCACAGAGATCTGCCTGCCTCTGCCTCCTGAGTGTTGGGATTAAAGGCGTGTGCCACCATGCTTGGCCACTTCTTGAGTCTTAACGAGCCTCTCTTTAGAACTTCCTGAGTCTTAGCAAGGTTTTTGTCTGGGATGGAATGTGTCCGTTGGAAGGAAATTGCTATCTTCTAATTTCCTAAACATTGATGCTCTGTGGAGGTCTCTTCCTGCTTCCTGTGTGTATTGTTTTACTCTGATCTCAATATCTCTGTAAGTAGTCAGTTATTTTCCACTAGATTGACCCATTTAACATGTACCTTATACATATGCATACATGTGTGTGTGTGTGTGTGTGTTTGTGTGTGTGTGTATGTTAAGAATTTACAGATCTATCTGCAGCTTTCCTGGAGCTGTCCTCTGATCTGTTCCTTTTTCATTTGTGGAGGGAGCACAGAGCAGTGTGTAGCCTCATCCACCCACTTCCCCACCTCACATGTCCACCAACACGCTCCTGTTGATGCTGATATATCTCATTTGTTTTTATTTTATGTGTATGAAGGCTGTGTTAGCATTTGTGTGGGTGTACCACATGCACGCAGTGCTGCAGAGGCCAAAAGAAGGCATTGGATCCCCTGGAACTGGAGTTACTGACAGTTGTTGGATACCAAATCGGTGCTGAGAACCAAACCCGGTCCTCTGCAAAAGCCTCGAGTGCTCTTAACTGCTAGGCCATCTCTCTAGCCTCTATTTTATTTTATTTTGTTTTCCTTTCTTTTTTCTTCCCTACCTCCCCCTCTTCCTTCTTTCCTCCCTCTCCCCCATTGTGGCTCAAGCAAGTCTGGAGCTCAGGGCAGTCTTCTTGCTGAAGCCTTTTAAATGCTGAGACTGCAAGAAGGAGCCACCACACGTGACACATAGTCTCTTTTATGGCTGAGGAAATAAAACCCCTAAGAAATCAAGTCATTTGCCCAAGGTCACACAGCTAGACTGGGCTAAAGCCAATAGTATTGAGGCCTCAGAGTCCTGCCCTCTGTTTGCTTCTTTTTTTTTTTTTCTCATTACCACCTTGCTCAGGAAGACTGGAAGGGGCAAAGCAGAAGGACAGATGAAGAACACTGAAAGCAGCGAAATTTAGACACTGTGAGCCAGGCACGGTGGCTTACACCTATAATCCCAGCACTTAGGAGGCTGAGACAGGAGGAGTGCTGCTGATTCAAGGCCAGGAAGGACAGAGGGACAACCCGGAGGTAGGGCCGCAGAGTTGACACTGCTCATCAACTTACCGGCCATTTTGTCCAGCGTTCCCTAAGGATATTGAGAACTCTTGGTCCCTTGAAATTGGGTTAATTACACTACTATGGCAAATTTTCTTTTCTGGAATAAAAGTGCTGCTTGAACCAATCAGTCAGTCATGCTGCAGATTCTAAGGACTCCGTGAGTACTCAGTGCCCTGTGAAATGTGTGGGTAAGAGGGGGACAAAAATGGTACTTCCCAGGATAGACCAATTTACAATGTTTCCTAAAATGACTGCCCACACCTGCTCGCAAGAAGGGGTTCCTTGCAGTCATGTGGACTCCGTGCAATCTTGAATCCCGACCCCTGTTGACAGGCAGATGTCTGTTGGACACACATAGATGTATTCTCAGGAAATGGAAGAGTAGGGAGGGGGAGAAGGAGCAGAAAAATTAAGGAAAGGGAGAAAGAAATGGTCAGAGAGAGACCCGGGTGAGAGGCTTAGTGAGCATCTGCGTCTTCCAACAGACATAGCAGGGAGCAGACGACAGGGAGAGGAGGGAAGCAGAGCGGAGCAGAGATGGTCCCCGAGGCTCCTGGCAAATTTCTAGTCCTTCCCCGAATATCCAACCAGGAGGCGGCCTTGGGACAGCGTTTGATGGGAGAAAGTTAGCAGCAGGGCACTCTGGCAGGAAGGAATAGCTCCTTCAGATGAAAAGCCCTTCCCAGAATCCCCTTTTCTTGGCTTCCGTGTCTCATGCCATCCCCTGGCCCCTGTAATCCCACAGCCATGCGGCTGGATTGCTCTCTACACAGAGCTGTTAGCGGACAGCCTTGGCCTAACCCCATGTATTCCTACACACAATCATAGTAGAGAAACAAAGCCTGTCTAAAACGCAGAAGGTCAGGGACGGACGTGAGACGAGTCACCTGTGCCGTTGGAAGTTGGAGATGGCCCTGGCCACACTGCACTCGGAGGCAGGACCGTGCTCACCACGGCAGCCACAGGGTCCCGGGGGAGCGTCCCGTTGGCAATGTGGTGGGAAGGTCATTGCTAAGGGATCTTTTCGGCTACATTTGGATAGGATTTTCACGGTGTGTGACTTGGATGGTCTGAGAGCAGCTCGAGTGAAAGGAGAGCCAACCTTTCCAGCTGCCTCTTGGCACAGTTACTGCTTGTATCCGGAGCCTTCTGAAAATTCATGACTTACCACAGCAAGACCCGGGAGTGGTCCCAATCTCATGAGTCTGTGTGTACCCCGGACCAGCTGTCACTGCAGTGCGCCCGGATCCTGCTAGCTGGGGGTATTCACAGGGGTTGAATTTGAGTCTGTGGCTTGGGTCTGGGACCTCAACAAGGAAGCAGCAGCTCTGAAGAGAGAGGTCTCTGGCCATGATAGGGGGGCAGGCAAGCACCCAGGACAGTGCTGTCAGACGCCAAATGCTTCAACAGATGTACCCTTCCTCATCGAACCCCAGGTGGTTATTCAGTCGTCTGTTTCCCTGATTCTAACTTTTGCAATGAACACAAATGAGAATAAAATTATATCATCCTGGGGCTGGAGAGATAGCCTAGTGGTTAAGAGCACCAACTGCTCTTGCAGATGACCCGGGTTCGATTCCCAGCACCCACATGGTGGCTAAGAACCGTCTTTAACTCCGACGCCCTCTTCTGACCTCTGCAGCATTGCACAACACAGGTGCACCGACCTACATGCAGACAGTACATTCATATACATAAAAAATAAATAAAATTTTAAAAAATTATATTATCCTAGAAGAATCCAGGTTAACCTGTAGGGTCTGATTTTGAGAAGGATGGTCCTATCCTTTTATTTTTCACTTAATACTTTTACATGTATGTATGTATGTACATGGTGCCCAATGTGGAGGTCAGAAGATAACTTGCAGGAGTTGGTTCTCTCTTTCTGCCATGTGGGTCCCAGGGATTGAATTCAGGTCCTCAAGCTTAGGAGAAAATGCCTTGTACCCTTGACCCACCTCCCCGGCTGATGTCCCATACTTTCAATTTGAACATGGCAAGCGTTTCTTAGAGTACTCTGAAATACTAATTAAAATTTGGTTTATCAGACTATAGTCAGGCCAGAGGGCCCTTTAAGCATAGCATGGTAACACTCCTTTCTCCACACTCATGTTCTGCATCTTAAAAATGCCACAGAATACTCTAGAGGTCAGCTACAACCTGAGCTTCTCCCCAGAACGTCAAGCCTGTGATAGACCTCCTTGCCTTTCCTCCATGATGCCCTATAAGCCCCTGTGTCCAACTCCCCCAAAGCAGACACCATTAACTCTCCTAATCCTTCTTTCCCTCTTTTCCATTTCACCTGCAGGTATCAGCCTCCATCTGGCGGTACAGCAATCACGAGAGGCTGTCTTCTTTGCTTCCTTTTCCCTGCCCAGTGGATTCCATGATTGTCCATTTACCATCAACGGCATGCTGATTAACCACTGGGGGCCACCGCCTTAGAGCCAAGGATCCAGAGGCAAATAACTAGGCTTTGGCTCAAAGTATTTCCCCCTCTTGCTGTTCCAGTTTGCTTTCTGTTGCTGTGATAAAATGGCGACCAAATCCAACCTGAGGATGAAAGGGTTGATTTAATCAAGCAAGTCACAGTCTATCATCAAGCAAAGCTGGAGCTCAAGGCAGGAATCTGGAGACAGGAACTGAAGTGGAGGCCACGCTTACTGGCTTGTTCCCCTAGCCTGCTTGGGTGCCTTTTTTACCCAGCCCAGGCCCACCTGCCTAGGTACCACCCACAGTGGGCAGAGCCATCCCACCTCAACTAGCAATTTAAAAATGTCTTTAAAAAAAAGCCTCACAGACATAGCTGTAGGCTAATCCAATACAGAAATTCCTCAGTTGGGATTCCCTTTTCCCAGGTGGCTGTAGTTCCAGTTAAGTTGACAAAACTAAGCAGCACACTTGCTCTCTCTACACTGCCCCCGTTATCACTGCCCCAGAAGATCCCAGACTTACCAGGACTGCGGCTGCAGCCCCTTTACTCAGCGCACACCAGGTCACCCTTCTGAAGCCATCCTCGCCCCTCTCAGTTTCCGTTCTGAAATGTGGCCTCTTACCCCTTCTGCTTCCTTATGCCTCTGTGTCACCCTCAAACCCATTCTCAGATGTGGGATTCCCTAGGGCATCTTGAAAGATAATTGTTCTAGTTTCCTTTCAATCACTGTGACAAAGCACTCTGACCAATTCCAACTTGGGGAGGAAAGAGTTTATTTGGCTCACATCTCCTGGGTCACAGTTCATCACTGAGGGAGCCCAACATAGGAACTCAGGGCAGGAACCTGGAGGCAGGAGCTGAAGCACAGGCCATAGAGGAATGCTGTTCACTGGCTTGTTCCCCTGGCCCATGCCCAGCCTGCTTTCTTATACTGTATGTAACAACCTGCTGGGGGGTAGCACCACCCACAGTGGGCTGGGCCCTCCCACATAACTCAACAATCAAGACAGTAAGTACTCCACAGATGTGGCCACAGGCCAGTCCAATAGAGCTGATTCCCCAACTGAGGATCCCTCAACCCAGGAATGTCAAGTTGACACTAAAGCTATCCAGCACAATAATTATGCAAAGCAAAGTAAAAACAAAACAAATAGCAAAATATAAGAATATTGGGGAATCTTATAGACTTGGTAACTTTTTTTTTTGGCCATGTAAGGTATTCAAAACCACCACTGGCCATTTAAGGATTACTTTGTTTTTCTAAAAGAAAAGTTGTTTCAAATACAAAATGAAATAAAGAATACAATTTTGGAAGGGTCTCCTAAATTAGACACATGGCCAAGTTTTCCTGTTTGTGAGACCATGTGGGGACTGAACTCCTGCAGTCAGTCTGCATCTAGCTTCCTTACTCGTCCTGGCCTTCATGTCAGCTCTGTCTCCTCTTTTCCTGAGGAGATACCCACATATCAATCGTTACTGAAGATTTGGAGGGTAAAGGAGATAGACCGCAGTCAAGCATAATACAGGCAACAACTCAAAGATGTGTGTTAATAACAGTGCCCTAAAACTCTGCCAAATACCTGCCTTCAGCTGTATCCTCCAGAGAGCCCTCTGGGGCTTCTGCGCTGTCACAAGATTTGCCTGGCTCTGGAATCCATCAACACATGTCCGTTGTCTTTCCCACTAGCCAACCTGAATTCCTGTTAAGTCTTTGCCCACAGTGGTTTGGGTCCTCAGTTCCTCTTTTAAGGTCTAAGTCTAGGGTTGGAAAGATGGCTCAGGAGTTAAAAGCACTGCCTGCTCTTGCAGAGGACCCAGGACCCACATGGCAGCTAAGAACTATCTGAAACTCTAGTTTTAGGGGATCAGAAGCCCTCTTCTGACCTCAGGCATTGTACAAAATGAGTGCACTTTCACACATTATGCAGGTAATACACTAATATACATATGATAAAAATAAAAAATAATTTTTTAAAAAAGATCTAGTGTACCTTGGAGTATTCACAGTTCACTGATGAAGAGCAAAGAGCTTTTCCTGTGGATTTGACCACACATCACCCAGAGCAGGCATTTAGATGCTGGGCTCCCTTACCCACGGGCATGTGCCTTTCCCACCAGGCTCTATGGAGGGAAGGGAGGGAGCCCCGGGAATTGCTGGGGTGAGGTATACTTGTGTATTTTGACTAATCATCTTCTTCCAGATTTGTCAGCACAACTTTTCAGCTAGGCTGGAGCTTCTAGTGAAGGGGATTTGCTTATCTTCATAGATTCAGGATAAAACACCCAGTAAATGTTTGCTGAGTGAATTAAAGAACTCACGAATGGAATTAACTTAGCTGCATAAAGAGCAAGAATGAAAGAAATAAATGTTGAATAAGTGAATGAACAAATGGTTCTGTGAATGCATTCTGTACTATTGTTCGGTGACCTTACTGTGTTTTTAGCAAACCCTCATTCGTCTGACTTGGGTAGTTAATAATTTTTAATTAATTAATTAATCAATTAATCAATTATTTTTTTATGTGTATGAGTGTACTGTCTGTAGTGTAGGTTGGTGCACCTGTGTCATGCAATGCCACGGAGTTCAGAAGAGGGTGTTAGATTCCCCTGGAACTGGAATTAAAGATGGTTCTTAGCCACCATGTGGGTGCTGGGAATTGAACCCGGGTCCTCTGCAAGAGCAGTCAGTGCTCTTAACCACTGAACCATTTCTCCAGCCCTGGGTAGTTAATAATTTTAGGTACTCATGAAACTTAGTTTGTTTGATCATAGTTTAGCGGTTAAGGACTCTGCAATCAGACCCACCAAGGTTCAAACAGTTCTCAGTTATGACTTCAATCTGAGTTCCCTCATCTTGACTTTCAGAAGAACAATAGCCCCAACCTCAGGAGGTTTGGAAAAGGAAAGCCACCCTATATACTTAATGTAAGTGCCTTAATGCCTAGCACAGAGCAAATGCTCGTTAAGTGATAGATATTATTACTTATTATCACCACTGTCTCTAGTTGTCATTGTTATTTCAAAGTTTAATCCTGTTTGTGGAGGTTATAATTTGCTCTTGCTTTTGAGTCAGGGTCTTGTTATGTGTAGTCCAGGCTCATTTGAAACTCTCCAACAAGCCTGAAACCGGCCAGAAACTCAGGAACTGCCTGCTTCTGCCTCCCAAGTACCATGATGACATGTGTGTGCCAATACACCTAGATTGGTTTGCTCCTTTAAAAAAGAAAGTATTTATTGGGGCTGGAGAGGTGACTCAGTGGTTGAGAGCACTGACTGCTCTTGTAGAGGACATGGGTTTGATTCCCAGCACCCACATGGTGGCTAAGAACTGTCTTAGGCGGGGCGTGGTGGCACACGCCTTTAATCCCAGTACTCAGGAGGCAGATGCAGGTGAATCACTGTAAAAAAATTAATAAAAATTTAATATTATTTTTTATTTTATGAGTATGAGCGTTTTGCCTGCATATATATAAGCATACCACATGTGTGTAGTGCCCTTGGAGGCTAGAAGAGGCCATCAGATCTCCTGGAACTGGAGTTATGGACAGCTGTGAGCTTCCATATGGATACTGGGAACTGAACCCAGATTTTCTGGGAGAGCCAGTGAGCTGATCTGCTGAGCCGCTGAGCTATCTCTCCGCCCCCCATTTGCTCCTTTTTAGAACTCCATTAGACAGAGATTTTATGGTCTCCTGGGGAGCTAGTCATCTTCAGACCATATGATCTGTCTTTTCACGTTTAACAAAAGTTTCAAGAAATTCTCATACACATGAAAAGAGAATGAATTCTGTACAGTGTGGTATATGTGAGCTTCTAGGTTGACCTCCTCAGTTGGAATCCTAATGCACACCTAGTGAGGTCTGTCGCACAAACTAGGCTACAAAGCCTCAGTTTCTGGATCTGCAAATCCTATGTCAGGACTGCCGCATGAACCAATGAATACACCAAACAGCACCTGGCATGCACTCGATTAACAGTTATTGTGAAGATAGGTGATGGCGGAGGAGAGCATGGACCAATCTATGTCTGAGGCATCCACGTGGGAGACTGAGCCCAGGTTTCACACATTCTACTACTGAGCTGTATCCCTGACCCCTTTTGTACTTAAAACTTTTTTTTTTCTGAAAAAGAGTCTCTGTAAATTACCCAAGCTGGCCTTGAATTAACTACTTTATGGGATATTCAAACCTTGCATTTGAGATCCTTGTGCTCTAACCTCCTGAGGAGCTATGATTATAGGTCTGAGCATTTTCATTTTTTTTTTTATGTGTATGAGTGTACTGTCTGCATGTAGGTTTGTGTACCTGTGTCGTGCAATGCCGCAGAGGTCAGAAGAGGGTCTCAGATTCTCCTGGAACTGGAGTTCTCCTGGAATTGGAGTTACAGACGGTTCTTAGCCGCCATGTGGGTGCTGGGGATCGAACCCGGGTCCTCTGGAAGAGCGGTCGGCGCTCTTAACCACTAGGCTATCTCTCCAGCCCCAGGTCTGAGCATTTTCAATTGCTGGTGCCCATACTCGTGTTTTACATCTCCCTAGACTGGTGCCCACATCGAGGAAAATTTCAAAGTGCCTCTGCTCTGACCAAACACTTGTTTTCTCCCTAAACCCAATAGGACAGAAAAATCTCAGTTCTGTCCCAATCATATTCATTATGATAGAAAGCTGTGTTTATGAATGGGAAGCTCTAACCCACATGGGACCCACCAGTGTCATGTCACAGTGAGTGTAACTGGGTCCACTCTGAAGGATGCATCTGACTCTTAGTAACCAATACAGGAAAGTCAAAGCAGTTATAGGTCAGGATGAATGCAAAAAGATGAGTAAAAAGTATGAATCGATTGGAATTAAACTGAATCATTTTGATCTAGCATATATTGTATATTTTTATGAATATGTAATTTGGGGGATGGTGATGTTGGGGATTGGAGCCTGGAGACTTGTGTGTGCTAAGCACATGCTTTACCTCTAAGCTATATTTCCAGACCCTCACATAGGTGATCTTTGCAGATATATTTGTTCCCGTTTATGTAAAGATAGATGATAACCCGAGTATAGCAGCTCAAACCTTCATCCAACACATGGCAGGGAGGGAGAGGCAGGCAAATCACTGTGAATCCAAGGTCAGTCTAGTCTACACAGTGAACTCCAGGCCAGCCAGGGCTACATAGTAAGACACTGTTTGGAAAAAAAAAAAAACACAGATGATGAGGATGCCATTTGTAAATCCAACAAGAAAGATTCTGTGGTGAGATATACGTCAAATCATATTATGTACATTACTTACAAAAGCCACTCCAAGTTTTCTCTATTGAAGAAAGAAGGCAAGTTTTTAAAGATTTTTATTTATTATTATTTTTTATTTTATGTATATGAGTTTATTGCCTGCATGTATGTAAGTGCACCCATGTCATACAATGCCCATAGAGGTCAGAAGAGGGCATCAGATCCCCTGGAACTGGAGTTATAGACGGTTATTAGCTACTATGTGGGTGCTGGGAATCAAACCTGGGTCCTCTGCAAGAGCAGCCAGTGTTCTTAACTACCGAGTTGTCTCTCTAGCCCCAGAAGACAAATTTTTAAATCAGAAGAAAAAATTAAATATAAGCACCATTTCATTGATTTTTTTCCACATAAATAAACAAAGCAATACTGTATAGTTTAATCAGTGTAGTGAATTAATTGGCTGGTATTTTTCTGAGAGTGACATGTTTTGATTAACTCAACTTTGTCTACTTTGGAAGAAAATTTTCTAGAACATAGCTGTATTCTTCCCTTTCCTTTTCCTTTTTTTTCTTTTCCTTTTCCTCTCTAGTTTCTCTTCTTAAAAGCAAGGATAAAAGCCAGCTATCATTTACTACTTTTGCTTCTGAATACCAAGTCAGTCTGAGAGGAAATTTTAGCTTAATTTTATGGACAATTGAACTGTAAATTCATGGCTATGTTGTACAACTTCCCAGTGATTCTTCATTTATTTTATGTGCTAGCATAGCAGTATAATCTGAAGATAAATAAATATTTTTTTGTTTATGATAACTGCTCATTATATAATCCAGGCTAGCTTTGAACTCCTGCCTCAGCCTCTCAAGTGTTGAGATTATAGGCATGCAACACCATGACTGCTTAAATAATTCCTTTATATGTGTGAGATTTTCTGATTGCTTGACCTTTAAAATGTCCTCTCCATGGGCAGAAGGCCTCCAAGTCTGGTTCTCAGTACACTCTCCAGCACCCACAGGAGCCTGGACTAACCAGTCACTTCATAAATCTGTGCTACAGAAGAAATACCACCAGTGCAGAATGTAAAAAGAGAAAGTCCTGGATTCTGGCTCAAAGATGCGTGCCTCACTCAGAGTCCCTGTGTTTTTTTTTTTTTCTCCATTAATTTTATTCTGTATAGTTTGGATATATATATATTTTTTTAATTTTTATTTATTTATGTTTTATGTGTATGAATGTACTGTCTGCATGTAGGTTGGTGCACCTGTGTTGCACAATGCTGTGAAGGTCAGAAGAGGGTGTCAGATTCCCCTGGAACTGGAGTTAAAGATGGTTCTTAGCTGCCATGTGGGTGCTGGGAATCGAACCCAGGTCCTCTGCAAGACCACTTACTGCTCTTAACCGCTGAGCCATCTCTCCAGCCCAGAGTCCCTGTGTTTTATCAGAGTCAAAGAGAATGACTGCCTTAAGTGGATCGCACAGAACAAGCTCTATTTCTTTTTTTTTTTACTTTTTAAAAAAATTTTATTTATTATTTTATGTGTATGAGTTCACTGTCTGCATGTAGGTACGTAAACCTGTGTCATGCAATGCTGAGGAGGTCAGAAGAGGGTGTCAAATTCCCCTCGAACTGGAGTCAAAGATGGTTCTTAGCCACCATGTGGGTGCTGGGAATTGAACCTGGGTCCTCTGCAAAAGCAGTCAGTGCTCTTAACCGCTGAGCCATCTCTCCAGCCCGCAAGCTCTATTTCTTAAAGAAGTATCTATTTCTATTTACTTCTTGTGGTAAAGACAAAACATCTTATAAGAATCTGTAAAAAAAATACAAAAAAAAAGGCCGTGCATGGTGGCACACACCTTTAATCCCAGCATTCTGGAGGCAGAGACAGACTGATCTTCGTGAGTTCAAGGCCAGCTTGGTCTACAGAGTAAGTTCCAGGCCAGCTGGGGCTAAAGGAAGACCCTGTCTCAAAAAACAAAACAAAGCAAAACAAACCACAACAACAAAACAACAAAAACAAAAGAAAAAAACAAAACAAAACAACCAAACAGAAGAACTTGTATATGTGTCCAAAGCCATCGCCACAGGACGAAAGGCCATCTAACCCATCAAGAGTCAGTCACAGGATTCACCTTATCTCCTGAATCTCTGGTGTATGTTCAGAAAAGTTATGCTGGGGACTTTCTTGGGAAGAGGAAACGAATGGGCCTCCAGACCCCCCTACTCTCCCATGCCCTTTCAACTCTTGTTCCATGTGAGAAAAGATTGCATACTTTTCCTAAAAGCTCAAAACCAGATTTGAGATCTATTGCTTGCTTACCTCATGCGTTTGTGGCCCTGCAGGGGCAGCGGTCCATTAGGAACACAAGGTCTCTGCTGGTGTCCAGCAGCATTCTGCTGGACCAGAACCTCCCCGGCCAAAGCAACAAATGCCTCAGTGGGACAAAGGTTACTGGTATGGAAAATAATAGAGGGAGCGACACAGTAAGGATGCTGTTTATTCCTGTTGGGTAGGGAGAGGAGGCCTCACGGCTGAGGCAACACTGCGGTAGGAAGTGAGGGAGGAGCAGGTAGGCCTCTGACCTACGACTGCTTTACCTCCAGGCAAGAGGTGCAGTGTAAGATTTGAGCTGGGAATGTGTTTGGTATCTAAGAAATAGCCGGGAGGCAGTTCAGCCTTGTGGAAGGAGCAACAGGAAATAAGTCACCACGCATGGGTTAGGCCAGTCCTGACCCTAAGGCCACTGTGGCACTCTGGCCTTTACTCTGAGGTTCGAGGGCGTCAAAGTATTTGTAGCAAAGGAGTGACAGGATCTGACTCAGGCTGTAACAGGATCCTGCTGACACCTGTGTCCAGAAGACTGTAGAACAGAAGCCGGACCAGTGGGAAAACAAAAAATCCATGGGAGAGATGATGGTGCCCTGAGGAGGTAGCTTGAGTAAATTATGGAGAAAGAAGTAGTTAGATCAAAACATACTGTGGAGCGGACTAAAACCATGTGCCAATGGATTGAAAGCTGTTGGGAGAGGAAAGGAGAGGTCAAGGTTGATCCTAGGCTGTCTCTCTAGGATTGATCCCCACCATTTTGCTAAAATGAACCCTGAAGGAGAAACAGGCTGCAGATATATAGCATGGTTTGAACCTGGAAGGCTGGGACTGAGGAGTTTGTTCGGAGGGATATAAAGTGGTATGCCAGGGCTGGAGAGATGGCTCAGTGGTTAAGAGCACCGACTGCTCTTGCAGAGGACCTGGTTTCAATCCCCAGCACCCACATGAGGGCTAAGAACTCTTTAAGAGGAGAAAGGTTTTCTGTATGGTGTGGAGGATGAGCTGAGGCAGCAAACAGCACAGGCAGAGATGTTTATCCTTAAAACACTTCAAACAAGGTGGTTCCTGCAGGACAGCCAGGCTTTGGTTAAGAGAGCACTTTTGTACAAACAAGGTAGAGGATGCAGCAGAGTTTACATCTCAACAAATTAAAACTTCAGAGCGCACAGGAAGGGAAATCTGGAGGAAGGGCAATAGTGTGGAGAAGAATTAAGAGGGCAGTGAGCATCCCTCTGTGTGGCGTCACCTGAAGAGGGACGGGGGAGAGGAGGCTCGAACCAGCCGGCCTCCTCGGTGGATGGGGCTGAGCAGGATGATGAGTGTTGACGGTTGGCAAGAGAACCCACTGGACCAGGAGCTTGTCAAGCAAGGGCTCACTTTATTGTGTCAGGCAGCGGGTTATATATGTGTGGTGGGAGGGGTGGAGAAAGGAAGGTGGGAGAGGAGATTCGTAGAGTGGGGGGATAACATTGGGCCAGTAACTCGCCACATCGGTTGTAGGCATTTTCAGGTGGGGCTATGCTGAGTCACTCCTATGCGGAAGTGACCGGCCAGAGACAGGTCGATAAACTCTAGTCAGGCTCAGGGGGTTACAGTAGGCCACATTCTCTAGGGCCCACAGGCCCAACACCTCTGGGCTGTCTAAGAGGTTGCAAGACCTTGCAGTTTGGGTAAGGTTTTATGTAGAATGTTCTGAGGGGGAAAAACAATTTTAAAAAAATGGTGACTCCTGCAGACAGCTTTTATTTATTTTATTTTATTTTATTTTTTATGCATTAATTCCTATGTGTAGGTAAGTGCACTTGTGGCATGCAATACCTGCAGATGTCAGAAGAGGGCGTTAGATCCCTTGTAGTTGGAGTTACAGACAGTTGTTAGCTGTCCAGGTGGGTTCTGGAAATCGAACCCAGGTCTTCTACAAGAGTAGCTAATGTTCATAACCACTGAGCCATCCCTCCAGCCCATCCCTCAGGCAGCTTTGATTCAGACATTAAGGAGGTCACTTAGCTTCCAGTAGATTCTCAGCAAAGTCTTAGGGTCTAGAAGATCCAAAGATTCATTCAGGAAGATGGGAAGGGCTTGTGGGAATGAAAGGTGACCTTTCTGAGAGATTGTTCCTCTTAGACAAGAGGGGGTGCAGCTAAGTCTTCATCCCATCCTGGTTCCTTCCCTAGTGGAACCCTGGGGGGTAGGTGGCAGGACCTGAGTCACCTTGAGCTGGGCTCAGGATGGCTTGGAGACTCCTGGGGCCTGGTTCCTTTGGGCTGTCACTCTTCCACTGCTGTGGCAGTTGTTCTATATCGAGCCCTTCCCTCTGGAATTTCACATAGCACATCCACAGTCTCCTGGGCCATGAGCTCCTCAGGGGCAGAGAAGAGCCTCGGCTGGAACTGCACATCCACTACAAGGAACTGTGATGGTCTTTAGCCATCTGAGGATCGTATGATTGGGGATGTAAGCTGAACAAAGATGAGATCAAGAAGATTCGTCCAGAATGGCCCAGCAAGTTAATCCCTTTCTTCTGGGCCAGCTTGGTTTATAGAATACAGCAGCCTTAGTCAATGTGCAGCAACTAAGGCCTAATGGCCTGGTTACTATGTCCCTCCTCCATATGTAATTCAAAAGCAATAAGCATACAAACAAAGAACAATAATTTTAACATTGCCCATGTCTCTGTCTCAAGCACTACCAATTGTTGGGGTTCTCTGTCCCCACAGTGAGAGTGGTCCTATGGGGCCAGCTTTCACTGAGACAGACTGGAGCCATGCAGGACCCCCAGACCTGCCTCTAGAGGGATGCAGGAAGATGGGAGAGGGAATGCCAAAGACAAATGTGATCGTCCCACGCCACACTTTATAATTATCCCAACAACACAATGGATTTCTTCGTGGTTCTAGGTCACATTCCTTCTAGATTCATTTACACTTAGGGAGCTTGAGGTTTGACAGCCTTCGTGAGGGTGGGCCTTTCTCATGTGCACTGACAGTGTGTAGATGAAACACGATTCTCACCTCCCTATGTCCTTATCCACACCATCTATAAGAAAGAACTTTTTATAAAGTCCATTCACTTGTTCCCCTAGACTAGATGGTGGTATCCTCTGATGAGGGGCAGGTGGGTTTATCCAGAGGGTCCTTGGGGGACAAAGGTCTCAGCAGCTTCCCTTGGAGTAGACTCTCTAAGTCTACTCCATTTCATTTGCTGGAAAAGGAGTAAATGAAAAGGGCTGGTGGGGCTGAGGAAACCACTATTTTTTTTTTTTTTTGGTCTTTCAAGACAGGGTCTCCCTGTAGCCCCAGCTGTCCTAGAACTCACTCTGTAGACCAGGCTGGCCTTGAACTCACAAAGATCCACCCGCCTCTGCCTCCCGAGTGCTAGAATTAAAGGCATGCGCCACCACGCCTGGCATACCACATATATAATTAAAATTATATGTATTTGTGTGTCTGGCTGTGTATGTGGACATGAGTGCAGGTGTCCATAGAGGCCAGAAGAGGGCATTGGATCCTCTTGAGCTGGAGTTACAGGTGGTTGTGAGCCACCTGATATAGGTATTGGAAACCAAGCTCTGGTCCTGTGCAAGAGCAGTAGTCACTCTTAACCATGGAGCCATCTTTTCAACCTTATTATATTTTTAAACTTAAAAAAAAATAGCAATTTTTGTGATCAGAAAGGAGAGTGTGACAATTGACAATTGATTTTAAATATTTATTATTATTGCTATTGTTATTTTGTTTTTTTTTGAAACAGGGTCTACCTGTAGCCCCAGCTGCCCTGGAACTCACTATGTAGACCAGGCTGGCCTTGTCTACAAGGAGATCTGCCTGCCTCTACCTCCCAAGTGCTGGGATTAAAGGCATTAGCCACTATGCTTTGTCCAGTTTTACTATTTATTTTATTTTATATTTTGGTCTTTTTGAGACAGAGTTTCCCTGTAGCCCCAGCTGTCCTGGAACTCACTGTATAGACCAGGCTAGCCTGGAACTCACAAAGATCCACCTGTCTCTGCCTCCCAAGTGCTAAGATTAAAGGCGTGTGCCACCACGCCTGGCTATTATTTTTAAATTAAGTGTATGTGTGGGTCTGTACATATGCAAATGTACTTGCCCTTGGCATCCAGAAGAGAGTATCAGATTTTCTGGAGCTAGAGTTACAGATGGTTGTTAGCTGCCCAATGTAGGTTCTGGGACCTGAATTCAGGTCCTTTGCAAGAACAGCAAATGCTCCTAAATGCTGAGCCATCTCTTCAGCCCCAACAGTTGGTTTTAAATGTGTGAGAAGGGAGCTGATCTCCTTCGTACTAAGGTGGGGATAGAGGAGCCAGTGTTCAGGACATCAATGCGACAGAGAAAGAGAATGCACCTTTAAGGAAGAGGCCAGTCTCGGGAAGTATGGATTCCTAAATTTTTAACTCTTTAAGTGCTCTCCACTACTGTGTCCTCTTTTATGTCTAGGGCCATTTCACGTTTATAATGTTTTATCATATCTGACACTTTGTTTTAGGACCATGAATCCCTTTCTATTGTGTCTTTTGTGTCAGGTATATTTCTGTGGCACAGGGTAAACTTACCAGTGCATCATCTGAACATAGTCACAGAACAGTAGTCTGAGATCTATCGAGGAAAGGTTTAAAGTCTGTCGTGGGAACACTATAACAGCCATAATAGCCTGGGTCAGTACTGATTCTAAAAGCCAAAGGAAGGCTGGGAGCGCTGGTGCATACTTTAATCCCAGCACTCAGGAGGCAGAAGGAGGTGGAATTCTGTGAGATTGTGGCCAGCCTGGGTCTACATAGCAAGTTCCAGGTCAACTAGGGCTACAGGGAGACCTTGTTTCAAAAAAACCAAAAGAGCAAAAATAAATAAATAAATAAATAAAAATATAAACTAGAGTAGGCAAAGATTGGGGGGCAGGACCTAAGCGACTGTTCATAGTAACTAATCCTCTACGGCTTACCTTGGGGATTCCGAGGGCACTATTCTGTTGACCACACAGAGCCTATGTCTCTGATGAGTGAGGACAGACCTCATGGTTCCTTTCCCAGAAGAAGTGGGTCCAGTTGGCTTACCTAAAAGCTAGGACAGGGGCTGGGACAATAGCTCAGCTGATAAATTGCTTGCCTCAAAGGCATGAGTTCAATCCCCAGAACCCATGTTAAAAAAAAAAAAGCCAGGGGTCATGGGGCTATACCTCAATGGTAGAGTACTTACACATATGCCTGAGGCCTAGGTCGTATCCCAAGGAGAAAAAGGAGGAGGAGGAGGAGAAGGAGGAGGAGGAGGAGGAGGAGGAGGAGGAACAAGGACCCAGTCCAGGGACACACACAGACACACACACACACACACAAGACCTTAGCCCATGGGTGCCACACACAGCAACACACACACACAGACACACAGACACACACACACAAGGCGGACCCAGCCCAGGGGACAACACAGACACACACACACACAAAACACCACACACCACACACAAGACCCCAGTCCCAGGGGACACACAACAGACACACAGACACACAGAGCACACACACACACACAAGACCCAGCCCAGGGGCACACACACATACACACACAACACACAGACCACACACACACACACACCAGAGCAGGGCATGGGAGGAGCAGGAGAGCAAAGACCCAGCAGGACACACACTACACACAACACACACACACAAAAAAAAAAAAAAAAAAAAAAAAAACGCACACACACACACACCACACCCACACCACACACAGCAGACCACACAACAGCAGACACACACACACATCAAGACCCAGCCCAGGGGACACACACACACACACACACACACTACGCAGAGCAGGCACGGAAGGAGCTAGGGAGAGCAAGACCCAGCCCAGGACACACACACACACACACACACACACACAAAAGACCCAGCCCAGGGCGCACGCACACACAGACACACAGACACACTCACCACACACACACACACACACACACACACAACACACGCAACCGTTGCTTGCATTTCCATGCCTGCTCCATGGCAGGACACCGAACGTAGAACAGACTGCAAAACCTGGCCCCGCTCTGGCAGTGAGCTGTCGATGTGCCCAAGTGTCTTTCTTTCTCTCTTTCTTTTTCTTTTCTTTCTTATCTGTTCTTTCTTTCATTCTTTCTTTCTTTCTTTCTTTCTTTCTTTCTTTACTTTCTTTCTGTCTTCTTTCTTTCTTTTCTCTTTCTTCTCTTTCTTTCTTTCTTTCTTTCTTTCTTCCTTCCCTCATGACTCTCTCCTTAGTCTGCTCCTCTCCTCTCATCGTACTACATCTTTCTCTCCGTCTGGTCGCGCTTCTCCTTCTCTTCCTTCCTTCAATGGTCCTTATCACGTCCTTCTTGTCCCTTTTTTCTTCAGCTTTTCTCACTCTCTCCTTTTGAGCCCTCCCTCCTTCGTCCTCCGTTTGTAACCAGAACCACTTCTTCTGTGACCTCCCTCCTCCTCTTCCTCCTCCTTCCCTCCCCTCCCTAACAAGGACCCAGTCCAGGGACACACACAGACACACACACACACGACACAAGACCTAGCCCAGTGTGCCACACACACAACCACACACACACAGACACACAGACAACACACACAAGCGGACCCATCCCAGGGTGACAACACAGACACAGCACACACACACAAACACCACCCACCAGCACACAAGACCCCGTCCCATGAGGACAACAACAGACACACATAACACGATGCACACATCACTATGCACAAGACCCACATCCAGCACATCTACACATCACACACACAACACACATAACACACACACAACACACACCAGACAGGCATGGAGTGAGCAGGAGAGCAAAGACCCAGCCAGGACCCCTACACACACACACACACACAAAAAAAAACTAAGCACAACCAAAAGACCGCAGCACCAGGGCCAACCACACACACACACCCACACCACACAAAGCACACCACACAACACAGTACCACACACACATCAAGACCCAGCCCAGGGGACACACCACCACACGACACACACACGCAGAGCAAGGCACTGAGGAGCTAGGGTGAAGCAAGGACACCACCAGGTACACACACACACACACACCACACACACAAAAGACACCCAGCCCAGGGCGCACGCACACAACAGACACACACAGACACACCACCACACACACACCGACACACACACACAGCACACACACAACACACGAACACGAATTGCTTGCATTTCCATGCCTGCTCCATGGCAGGACACCTGAAGTAGGAACAGACTGCAAAACCTGCTCCCATATTGCTTTCTGCAGTGTTCTCGTCGATTGCTTCCAGTCGTCTTTCTTTTCTCTTTCTTTCTTTCTTTTCTTTCTTTCTGTTTCTTTCTTTCTTCTTTCTTCTATTCTTTCTTTCTTTTCTTTCTTTACCTTTCTTTCTGTCTTCTTTCTTTCTTTTCTCTTTCTTCTCTTTCTTTCTTTCTTTCTTTCTTTCTTCCTTCCCTCATGACTCTCTCCTTAGTCTGCTCCTCTCCTCTCATCGTACTACATCTTTCTCTCCGTCTGGTCGCGCTTCTCCTTCTCTTCCTTCCTTCAATGGTCCTTATCACGTCCTTCTTGTCCCTTTTTTCTTCAGCTTTTCTCACTCTCTCCTTTTGAGCCCTCCCTCCTTCGTCCTCCGTTTGTAACCAGAACCACTTCTTCTGTGACCTCCCTCCTCCTCTTCCTCCTCCTTCCCTCCCCTCCCTANTGTGTGTGTGTGTGTGTGTGTGTACCCTGGGCTGGGTCTTGTGTGTGTGTGTGTCCCCTGGGCTGGGTCTTCCTCTCCCTAGCTCCTCCTGTGCCTGATCTTTGGGCGTCTGGCTTCCCTCCTGAAAGCGGCAAAGGTTTTACAGGAACCGTGCTGAGCACTGACCCTGAACTTCATCTTTGTAAATGCTCCCAGAATTATCTTAATGAGGATTCCCCTCCGGACAGCAGGGAGGTCCGCAGGAGGGCTGGTCTGTTCTTCTTCCTTCACAGGAGGCTCACCAGGTTGTTAAGTGGTTTGCTTAGAGACCCCCTTGGCGAGGGGGTTGGGGGAGACAAGAACTTCATGTTCCTGTCACTCAGAGCTGATTCTTCTGGCAAGTGAGAACTGAAAAGAATAAATCACAAGGGAAGGAGAACTTGCCGCCCAAGCTCTGGCCCTGAGTTAGCTGTCACGCTTCCATGCGCCTGCTGGCTCTGAGTGTGCTACGGTTACAAACGCTTCTCCAGCTCAGACTTCCAGCCCGGGGAAAGAGGCCAAGGGGAAAGGACGGCTGTGGAGTTTAGGCTCAGTCTAAGTCAACCCTTGCCTTTGTGTTGGTGGGTTAATTAGCCGGTTAGCACTAAGTACCCCCTTTAAGAATGTGAGAGAAGCCAGAAGCAATCACCCCTCACACACGCACAGAAGACCAGAGTTACTTATCAAAAACTTGAGGCCTGGGGATATGGCTCAGTAGGTAAACTGCTTGCTGCACAAGCTCAAGGACCCGAGTTTGATTCCCCCAGAACCCACATTAAAAAGACAGCAAGATTGTGTGTGCCTTTGATCCCAGTGTTTGGGGGTGGGGGGTAGCAAAATAGAAGGATCCCTGGGGCTCACTGACCAGTCTAGGCAAATCAGTAAGCACCATGTTCAAGGAGAGATCTTGTTTCAAAACATAAGGTGGAAAAAGGCTAGCAAGGTGGTTCAGTGGGTAATGCCACCAAGCCTGAGGATCTGAGTAGAAGGAGAGAACCATATCCTGAAGTTGGCCTCTGACCTCCCTGGGCATGCAATGTTGCAATGTGTGCATTCTCTCTCTCTCTCTCTCTCTCTCTCTCTCTCTCTCATGTCTGTATGGTGAACATGTGGAGGTTAGTGAACAGCTTGCGGAGGTTGGCTCTCTCCTTCCACGCTGTGGGTACTCGGGTCTTCTGGCTTTACATCAAGTGCCTTTATCTGCTGAGCCATCTCACCAGTCCTGAATTTAACAACTTAAAAAATTTAGATGCGGGGCATGGTGTTGCATGCTTTTAATCCCAGCACTCTGGAGGCAGAGGCAGGCATATCTCTGTGAGTTCAAGGCCAGCCTGGTCTACATAGTGAGTTTCAGGTCAGCTGGGACTTAAGTGAGACCCTGTCTCAAAAAGACCAAAAAAAAAAAAAAAAAGAGAGAGACTAAGTAAGGTGGAAAATGGTTGAGGAACTCAGTTTCAAGCTCTGGCCTTCAGGTGTGCATACAAACAAACCCACCTAACATGACAGCAGTTACTAGTAAATAATAAAAACTTGAACTGAACTCTCGTTGAATGTTACTCTGCACTTCCCTTCCCTCTCGTGGTCCCCATTCTAGCTTTGTGGTCTACAGAAACACATGTGTAAATGCAGAACTACTTTGCGTAAGCCCTATGCTAAACAGTAAGCCCAATCAAGACAACTGGATGTTCCACCTCTCCAATCAAACCATAGGAGGCAAGCATGCTGGTTATGCGAAGGGGCCTTGAAATATGACCAGGGAGGGGATGGAGCTGTCCCCATGTGGGTCCTCTGGAGGCCCCACAGAAAAGGTGCACAAATCAAGTAATATCATATAAGAAGTGCCCCAAGTCACCACCGAACTGTGGTGTAATTGGCAAGAGAAGTCGATGTGTCGGGTTTTGCTCATAGAAACATTCTTTGCAGGTAACAACACATGATTCAAAAGTGACTTCTCTCCAGAAAGCTGCTCTAGACTCTCAGGGAGACATCATGCTCCCTGGTACATACTCAGATAGGCACGCACTACCCATGAGTTGTTTGGTTCAAGGTCTGTTTCCATGAAAATACAGATGGGAGTTGGGACCTGAGCAGATAGACATCGTAGTCTCACCAGCCTGGCGCACCTGCCGAGATTCTTCCCCCCTCTCTAACAATAATATTGAGTGACCGCAAATATCTTTCTTTTTTAAGGTTAATTTTGTTTTAAGGTCTGGTATATCAGCCGTAATGTTTTCATCCTCCTCTGTACTGTATGTAATGATTCTTCTCCTGTTTTCACTTATCTTGCCCCTCGCCCACTGTCCCTCCATGCCCATTCATGTCCCTCCATGTCCCCTCGCATGGCCCCCCTCCATGTCCCCGACCATCTCCATGTCCGCCCTCTAGTAATGACCCCCCCTGCCGTTGTCCCCTCCATAGTCACTGGCGCTCCCACATGTCCCTTGCTCTCATTGGTTGTCCCCCCCTGTCGCCTCACTTTCTTATCACAAACCATGATTTCATTTTTCCTTTCCCATCTCCTACCTCCCTTAATATCTCTTTCCCTCTCACCATCCTCTTTCAAGTTTTGTGAACCACACACACATGATTAAGCACATAACAATTCACACAACATACTTTACAGTCTAGATTCTGCATAAAATAAAGCATACAATATTTGTCTTACTAAACCTGGCTTATTTTGCTTAACATAATGATTTCTAGTTGCATCCATATCTCTGCCAAAGTGTCACAATATTTCAGTTTTCTTATATCGAACGTGAATAGAAAAAACTACCCTTGTGGTACCAACATTTTCTTTTTTCTTATTCTTTCTTTTTTTTTTTTTTTTTGTCTTTTGAGACAGGCTTCCCCCTGCAGCCCACCAGATGTCCTTGGAGCTCTCTATGTACATGCAGTTTTGGCCTTGAAATTCCCACAGAGATCCGACTGCATCTGCTTCCTGAGTGCTGGCCACCAGGCCTGGCTCTTTCTTTCTTTCTTTTCTTTTTGTGTGTGTGTTTGTGCGCGCGTGCGTGCGTGCGTGGTCTGTAGTAAGCACATATGTGGAATTCAGGGGACAATTTTTTGTAGTTGGTTTTCTCCTTCTGCTGCGTGGGTCCTGGGTACTGAACTCAGGTATTCAGGCTTAGTAACAAGCACCTTTATCCACTGAGTCATCTCAACCGAGACCCTATCCGCGGACAATTTATTTTTTATTCATGATCATCTGTTGATCGGACATCCTAGGGTAGCTTCCTATTTCCTGTAGCAATAAAATCATGGATGTACCACAGTATCCTCGATTGGTAAAGACTTATAATTCCTTTGGGGTATACCAACAGCAGTGCGGCAAGTATGTACCACCATGTCCACATGAGGTGAAGATCGGCAAAAATCTCAAAGTAGGTTTTGATTTGCATATTCCCCTAATAATCTAAGGTTGGTTAAAACACTTTTCAGTTTTACTGCCATTCATTCATTTCTTCACTTTTATCGCAAGACTGCCTATTGAGTTTATTCATGTAGCCCTATTACTGTTGATTTTGGCACTGCCTTCTTCTATTTTATTACTTATTGTTTTTCAAATCAAATCCTCAGCACGCATCATTTTTTTTTTTAAAGGTTATTATTTATTTTGGCTATGAGTATGAAAGATAGTACTTGGTGCTGCATTGTATGCAGGTTTTGTGCACCTGTGTCCAAGCAAGATGCCGCGGCAGGTCAGAAGAGGGTCGGAATTCTTCCTGGAACTGGAGTTAAAAGACATGGTTCTCTCAGGGCCGCCTATGTGTGGGAGCTGGGGATCGAACCCGGGTCTCGGTGCATACGACCGGCAGGTATCGGAGTGCTCTACTGCTAGCCTATCTCGCTCGCCAGCCGCCAAGACCTGGAATGCCTTTTTTATGTTATTTAATTTTGCAATTCTGGTTCATATAATAAGAGCAGGGTAGTCAATCCTGTCTTACATTCAGATTGGGCCAGAATTTATTTTTTCCCCATTCTGTAGGCAGACTTTTCACTGAGTGTCCTTCTTAGGCTCAACCATGATAAAGTGTTTTGTAGTTAGGGTACCTCACTTTAACCTGTCTTCCTTTCCTTGTTGTAGACTGTAAGCGCTCCAAGCTCACAAGAAAAAGTCTCTTTCACATTTTGTTTCTCCCACAAAACATGGTCATTCCAGAATAGTGTTTTGCGCAATTATCACCGATGGTCTCCCATATTGGTGGCATAAAAATAATCAGTAATCAGGTTTGACTAAAGATCCAGTGATCTTTAGTTAGAAAAGAAAGCCAACACCGATGATTTAGGAAATAAAAAAAAATGAGGACGTCTAGGAGCTCTGTGCTAATGGATGCGGGATGCTGTGCTGTTGAATGCATGGCTGTCTGTAGCTAAGAGACGAGGGAAGGCACCCTATTAGAGATGCTTAACCAAGTCCAAGGGCCCCTGTGTCTGAAAGGAAAGGAAGCTGAGATCCTTTCCTCTTGTGTGAAAAGCCTTAAGCTCCCAGAGACCGCATTAGCAAGAGGAAATGACTAGAAACTTGTAAGATCAGGTTTCCACATGTCCGGGTGGATCTTAGCCTCTTGGCTTGCGGTTTCAATGCATCTTCCTGGATTCCTGATTCACAAAGACCTAGGCCTAGTCATCGTGTTTTCAGGCATAATGGCTGATCGCGGGATGTCAGTATCCTTTGGCATCTTTGGACTGTGCGGTGTTGCTGTAGGACTTTGTCGCGAGCGAGAAACTGCATGGGCTCCTGCAGATTGGTGTAAAAGCGTGGCAGGGCTTGATATGCGGTGTGAGGGGCGTATCTGCGATGTGCGGTAGAGTAGACTACACAGCGGGGCGTGGACTCGTGACAACCAGAGAGCCCTGTGTAGGGACAGAGCGCAGGTACCCACTATCGTTAACAAGTACCTGCAGACAGAGTAAAATGTGTGGCAGTCGTCCCTCTCGGTGGCGTATCCTTCGCACCATATAACCAGGTATTTGGGCAGAGCAGCACACTCACTCCATGTCTGAGTGCGCGGCCAACCGCTGTATAACCCTCTGCATGCAGACTTGTGGGAAAGATTTCTATGTTGTGAGAGTGAATAGCTCAAGTCTATGCGCGGATGGATGGGGCCAATTTTGCCCTAGATCACTAGAGTTCTCTCTTCTTCTTCTCGCGTGGTTCTGTTGGATGTCTGAGCACATAAGTCTTCTGAACCCAGATTATCGCGAGAGACTCATAGACGTACGGATGGTTCACTATCTTGTAAGCGACCATTACTACGTCACGATGGATTAACGAGTTCATTCCATGTTCCGTAGGTGTGTAGTTTAACAGGGATTTTACGTGTCAGTGTGCCTGCATCACTACTCAAGGATGCTCCGGGTGTGTAATCGTGTGCCTCTAGACTCTGTAGTGCATAGTGCATTTAACTCGTGTGCCGTTACTAGGGTTGCTTTCCTTATAGTTACATGGTCATAGTACTCTTCGGCAGGCGCCTTCTTTAAAGAGTTCTCCTTTTAGGGTCTTGGTCATTTTGATTCCCGGTTCATCCTGCGGCTCCTCGTTTATAATATTTTCACTCATAGGTTTGCGTTCATCTTCTGAGCTTATCTTATTTTCTCTTTTTTATTTCCCCTTTTTCATTTTTTTAACACGAATAACATAATACTTACGTGCATTACTGGAAGGTACCACTCTTTTCGTTTAAAAACCTTAAGTAGCATTGCACAACACTGTAAACATGGTAAAAATAACGCAAAAGGAATATTTTCTGCGACAAGGGCATGTATATGCGTGTGAGGCGCGCGGGAAATAACGCCCAACACAGCCAACAGATTTGGCATCTTGAGTCTCAATGTGTGTGCACACCCTATTCCCACCAGCGTGAGGGGGGCTTGTATGTTCTCAATTCCGGGTAAGTTCTCCGCAATTACACACCGTTGGATGACAGAATCGAAGTGTAACAGACTATATTGCTTGTAGTTTCAGACAACCCAATCAACTGGGGGACCCATAATTCACACGCCTTATTGCTAGACTTTCTATTCTCCCAATTAAAAACCTAGCTATCGCCTCTTACCGCGTTGGCCGTCCACCTTACGCGCAGCCCTTTGTTTTTCCAATCCCTGCCGATCATGGTCTGTAGGAAGGGGCACAGGATGGGAGGAGCAACAGAGAAGACAGGGCCCAGACTTTTTAACTGTCTCTGTAGCTGTTGTTTTGGACTCTGTAACTTCTGGCTGTTTCCTTTCATGGGCTGACAGTTGATCCAGGAATAACCTTGTTCCTTCAATCCTCTTGATGCGAAGGCCCACACACGCAGGTTTTAGATCTATTATCTCAGAGTGCATTTAAAAACGAGTACTAAGATTTTGTTTGTCCATGCGTCAGGTTGGTGACTGTTCGGTTATAAGACCAAGAGGGAGGTTTTTCATAAGATCTACAATAAATCCATAGAGTTCCTAACCATCACAGTTGGGAAAGAGGTTACCATCCAATAGCGAGGAGAGAAAGCAACAGGACAACCAGTCATTCCTAGAATGATTCAGACAAGGAAAAAAAACAAAAAGCTTAATGGAATTCAGCTTGTATAGTTAATCTCTCGAGCATGAGTATTAAACCTCATATATCGATACCTCCAGATTTGTTTTTTTTAATAGATCACTTAAGTTAAAACTCGTCAAAGTAAAATATTTCTCTATTTGGCCTTATCTCCAGATCTGTTCCAGGTTGCTATCTCACGCTTCTACAGATCCTTTCCATGGCTGTGAAATTCTTGTTTTTCATAATGTTTGGCTGTTTTATTGCCAAGCTTCCTTGTCTAGAACAATCTTCGTGTTAACGCTTAACTTGGTCCTATTAATTTCTCGTGGCTATCTTCAGGGTCACAATAGGCAGGATAATTTAACAGAACAGGCACAAATACAGAAGAGTCAAGCTGGGTTTTAAAGTTTCTAGGAAATAAGACTCCAGTCTCAAATTCTCAAGTGTATTGATATATACTATGATCACAGATGTCTAATCACTTAACACACAATTTAAATGTTCTACCCACACACATGTACTTATGCCACACCACACACACACAGCATAACACACACACACACACAGCTTGCGAGAAATAACACACACATTGCCTCCGTTCATATAGCCTCCAAAATACCTCACTTCTTTTTTTTCTTTTGGTATTTTGAAGACAGGGTCTTCCCTGTAACCCAGCTGGCCTGAGCTCGCTCTATGTAGACCAGAGCTGGCTGTAACTCACGAGAGCTCTTATGCGCCTGCTTCTGCCTCCCAAGTGCTGGCTGAATACTCAAAAAGGATGTGCCCACCATCAATCTTATGGCTTTTGTTTTTTTTTATTTTTTTGAAACAGGATCTCCCTTGCACCCCAGACTGGCCTTGGAACTCACTATTGTTGGTACATGATAAGACCAGGCTGGCCGCTTTCGTAACGGTCACAGAGACGGCATCGACGCATCCTGCTCTGCCTCCCGACGATGGCTAGGATTAAGAAGGCACTGCCATCCATCAAATGCCTGGCAAAGATGAGTTAACTTCAGCCTGCCATGTCGGGTGCTGGGCAATCCATAACCCAGGTACTTCTGCACGAGGCGAGTCAGCTAGCTCATTAGAAACGCCCTGAGACACATCATCTCAGTCTCCAACTTACTTTCATTTTTAACAAACACAAAAGGAAGAGAAAGTGACTTTTTGGTTGTTGTCTTGTTGCTGTTCGGTTTTACAGTCGATCTCTTTATTTAGTATGGTCAACGCATTTAGGATGCAATGCACTAGCCTCACAGATCATAGAACTGCCAAGACATCCATATGTGACTTCTTATTATTCTATTTTATTTATTTATTTAATTATATTATTTATTTTTTTCCATTGTACAGTAGGGACATACGTAGTATGTCATGGTGTGCAGACAAGAAACCAACTATTATTTGTGCGTCGACCTATTCTGTTCCCCGTCTCTGCCCACAACATCTTACCGTACTACTCCTCTTTGATGTGCGTGAAAGGACTTTTTTTTTTTTGTTTGTATGTTTTTTTGTAAGTTTTGGAAGACAGGGTCTCCCTTTGGCCCTAGCTGTCCTGGAACAACTATGTAGACCAGGCTGGCCTTGAACACACAGAGATCCCTGCCTCTGCTCCTCGAGTGCTAGGATTAAAAGGCGTTATGCCACCACGACCGGTGATGTGCTAGAAACTTTTGAAATATTTTTATTTTAATAATTGTTTTGCATGCATTCACCACGACTTATAGCAATGCCCATGGAAGCGAGAGAGGGCATTCAGATTCCCTGGAACTGGAGTATATGGACAGTTAGGGCCACCTATGGGTGGGCATGGGAACCCAAGAACCTAAGGTCTTCCTGCCAAGATCAGCCAGTGCTCTTGGCCGCTGAGCCATCTCTTCAGCCCTATGCTAAAGATTTTTAATTTGATGAAATCCCATTGATCTATTTTCATTTCTGTTGTCTGCATTTGGGAGGTTTATATAAAGGAAGGACAGAACTTTGTCTTCCTTCATTATCCATTTACTCATTTCCAGTCCGTCAAAGCTTGTCCTTACACACAGTTCTCTGAGCCTCAGTTTTCTTTGTTTGTTGTTTGTTTGGTCTTTTGAGACTGGTCTCCCTGTAGCCGTCCAGCTGTCATGGAACTCGACCTCAAGTAGAATCAGGCTGGCCTTAAACTCCACAAAGATCTGCCTGCTTCTCCTTCCCACGTGCTAGGATTAAAGGGCGTGTTCGCTTCACCACGCCCAGCCTAGACTCAGGTGGGTTTTTTTTGTTTTTGTTTTTTGGGGTTTTTTTTTGGTATGTGTATGAATAGTACTGTCTGCATGTAGGTTTTGGTGCACTCGTGTCGTGACAATGCCGTGGAGGTCAGAAGAGGTCTCAGATTTTTCACAACGAGAACTGGTTTAGCTTTCTCTGGAATTGGAGTTAATGACAGACGGTTCTTTAGCGGCCCGCCCATCGTAGCGGTAGTGCGGGGAGTAGAATCTGGTCCTTCTGCAAGAAGCAGTTTGGTTGCTCTTAACTTCCGCTAGGACCGATGGCTCTTCCGAGCCCCACCTGAATCTCTAGGTTTATAATCAATGTCTTTATCTGTCGCATTTTGTAGTTTGGGCTTATTGTGGATGATGAAGGCAAGAATGATTTAGTTTCATTCATGGCTGCACAGATTTACTGAGAGGAGGATTCTTCACTTCAAGACTCGCACTACTAAGTATACTTAGGCGCTATACTTCTTTGCCATAGCTCGATTAATTCCTGCTATGGCTACCAATCCATAGCTCAAGCATGCTTTCCCTAAGATCAATTTAGCTTCTCATAATAGTTGTTTCTTTTTGTTCAAAATCACAAATGTTAGGCCATTTGTAAACTGCACTGAATCAATTTAAACTGCTATCTAATTTGGGGCTTTAATCATTACAATGACATAAAAGCAGACGCAAAGCAAATCCTTCTGTGTTTTCTAGAAGTGAGTAGTTGTATGTTCCTTCAAACAAAGTGTTCCACATTTTGGTCTTACTTAAAATAACAAGTATTAAAAAAATAATTACTATTGGGCCTGGAGAGATGGCTCAGCGGTTTAAGAGCACCGACTGCTCTTGCAGAGGACCCAGGTCCGATTCCAGCACCCACCTGGAGGCTACAAGAACTGTCTTTAACTCCAGTTCCAAGAAAACAGAACCCTCTTCTGACCTCCTCGAGCATGGAACAGGTGCATACATAATCATCATAACACAAAAAAAAAAAAAAAATAAAACAAATATCAATTAATTTTTTAAAAATTAACAAAAATACTAATTTCTCAAAGTTATTCCTACCATTTAGACCAGTGTTTTTTGTTTTGTTTTTTCTTTTGATTTTTTTTAGTCTTTTTGGACAAGGTCTCCCTGCAGCCCCAGCTTGTCCTAGAACTCACTATGTAGACATCGGCTGGCTTGAAACACCAGGGATCTTCCTGCCTCTGCCTCCAGAGTGCTGGGATTAAAGGCGTGTGCCACTACACCCAGCTACACAAGTCTTTAACATTAGCTCATTCTGCTAAGAAGAGGAGGCCAGCATGTCTGTTTAAACACTGAAGGAAGGCCTGGTCCTAAAGTCATACCACTGCTGAGAGTCACACTACTGCGAGGCTCTAGTTCTGAATTCCCCTTCTACTCTCTTGCTAGCTGTGAGAGAATGGGTTGGTCACCTCACCTTTCTAGAACACTGTTGGCTTTTGAAGCACACATGGCCGCTGCACTTGCCACATTTTAACCCCATCCCCACCCCAGTTCTGAAATGTCATGAAATTCTGAATAAAGAAAATATTTAAATTATTTATTCCATGCCCAAATCTGGCTGACTGTCTGATTTTGTAGATCCTGCAAACCAGAAATTCCTTTTATATTTTTAAATCATTGGAAAAATAAGTATTTCATAAGAAATGAAAATTACATAGAACCCAACACTTTTGTGTTTGATTTTGCAGCAGTGTTGACTAGCTGCATGAATAATGTTTGCCTTGTAAGCTAAAATGCTACCTGGGCCAGCTGGGACTAAAGGGAGACCCTGTCTCAAAGGAATACCGTAAAAACAAAACAAAAGAAAATAAAAGAAAAAGTAGGCTGAACATGGGCCAAGGGAGCATGCCAGTAAGAAGCATTCCTCCATGGCCTGTGCTTCAGCTCCTGACTCCAGGTTCCTTCCCTGAGTTCGTACCTCGGGCTCCTTAAGTGATGAACTGTGACCTGGGAGATGTAAGATGAATAAACCCTTTCCTGCCCAAGTTGGTATTGGTCAGAGTGTCTTGTCACAGCAATGGAGAGGCAAACTAGAACAATATATGTATGAAATTCTCAAAGAATTAATAAGATATTATATATATATATTAAAGGTGTGCACCACCATGCCCAGAAATAAAATACTATATTTTAAAAAGAAGTATCCAGAGGGACAGAAACAACTAATGAGAAACAAAGATAGAGATATCAAAGAAATTTCTTCCTCAAATCCCAAAAAGTAATGTCAAAAAAATTATGTACCCTTTAGAATACTCCGTGTTTATTTGTCTAGGATAACTGATATTTTCTAATCTGGAATCAAAAACTGCTGAGTGGATTTGAAAAGGGGGTACATTACATCAGGAGTAGGTCAAGATTCTCACTACTGATAAGACTCTAGAAACTTACATCTCAGTTCACTGAGGAAATTGAGGTAGACATTAGCAACGCTTTAGTGGGTCTTTTCAAAACAGCAGCTGGTCTTAGAGGGGTGAGGCTATGTTAAGCGTGGGGCCAGGAAGCCTGAACAGATTAGAGCTTCCAGGATGATGGAGGATAGAGGTGTAGTGTTAGGAAAGCCTAAAGCCCTTTATGACACAGGCTCTGTGTAGAATAGCGAGCACTGTTCTCAGAGCTTGGCCCTTACTAATGACATTGCTGGGACCCTGGAAGCATGGTTAATTGCACTCTTGGTGAGTTGCAAACATCAGTTTGAGAGAAGTTTAGACAATACTGTATTGAGATAGGGAGGTAAAGTTTATCGCCCTTCAGTGTACATAGGAGGCGATATGGCCTCAGCCTGGGAAATTACTGGTATAATAAATATTTCATTGCCAAGCACAGATAGGAGAGAGGAAACTACTTCAAGATCCAAATTACTGGGGGATCCACCAGGTACCAAACATTACTTTTAAGGAAAGGTCCTTGAGCAATTAAAACACGGTATTGGATTTGCCGCATCAGATTGACCCTGGAGATCCAGATTATGTGCGCTGCTGGGTTAGGAAGAGGTAGAGGGACTCTTTGAGTTTAACTCGGTGATAATCAGCGGAGCTTGTGAGTCATCCTGCCCAGGGCAACATCCCGAAGCGGATTGCCTGAATTCCCATGTAGCCTTGGATAGCTTGCAGCAGCTCCCAAGTAACAATAATAAGATATTGCAATAATAGTTGTACTATCTATTTTCATTTTTATTATCATTGTGTGTATACACAGGGCATGTGTGGAAGGTGAAGGACAACTTTGTGGGGCAGGTTCTCTCCTTCCACCTTTACATGGGTCCCAGGGATCCAACTCAGGTGGTCAGAGTTGCACAGCCACTGACCTTACTATTTATTATTATTATTGTTGTTGTTGTTGTTGTTTATCTTTGTACCTTACGTAGGCTATTCTAAATATTTAACTGTGATCTGAAATGTATAACACCCCAGAGGGTAATTAAATATCCTCTGCTCACTGCTCACTAACAGCATGGATTTGGGTGCAAATATCTCTGAGTGGAATTCAGATTCGACACTAAGGAGCCACATAACTCTGAGGAAATATTCTCCAACCCTCTGAGCTTCAATGTTCTTCCACAGACCAGTGATAATAATAATTATTATCTCAAGGGGCTGCTGGAGGATTGAAGGAGAAAATACACTTACTCTGCTAAGGATAATGGCCAGTACTTAGCTCTGTCACGGTCACTGACACCATCAGCCCTCAGTTCCTAATGCTTAGATACAGCCAGGAACAGTCAGTCTGATGGAAGACATGTTCTTGGAGTACTGTCTTTGAAGAATTTTCACATAAATGCTTTAACCACATGCAAGTCCTTGCAACTAACTTGTAAGTCTTGCAAGATGGGGAGGGGGACCCTTGCAGATAATGACCCCAGGTGGCACTGCGGCTGCCCGGTGCCCTCCAGGCTGGCTCCTTGGTTTCTTTCAGAGTCACTGGGACCCTGGCTTCCTGTTTTCCCACTACCTTTCACTAACTTTTCAATCTTGTCTCCTGTCAGACTTCTCAGCATTTAGGACATACAGTTCCCATACTGCCCCATGTTCAAGGCAGTATGTAAATGCCTGTATTGCCTTCTTTATCAGCAATAAGATGCAAACAATGGTCTCAGGGGGAGAAGACTTCTTTAACATCTAGCCTACTCTCTCTTCTTAGTCCGTGGACCCAGCTCCATTTCCTACTATGAACAGATTTGTTTGCTTATCTGATATTTTCCAGATTAAATGACCTGGCTTCCACAGTGACCAGGCTTGACAAAACTGCTCTCCTTGTTACTTGTCCCTGCCACCCCTTCCTCTCTGCCCACCCCCTCACTGAACACAAGAGAGCTAGTATGTTAAGATCAAGGAATTAGCAGACCACGTGCTATAGGTATCAGTTGTGGCTCAGCAGGAATTGTGATCAAGTACAAAGCGTGATTCCACTAGATTTCCAGAAGGAGGAGGAGGAGGAGGAGGAGGAGGAGGAGGAGGAGGAGGAGGTCTCTTTTCCAAAATTATCCAGATTGAAGGTTTGGCCTTCCAGTCAAGTTCTTATGTGCCACAAGGATAGGACACAGGTAATTCAAGGTCCCATGTTCATTGGTTCAGGCAGTAGAGATCACTTATGGAACCTCCTCTCATACTGATGAACAGAGGCAGGTGCATCCTGACATGCCTGAGGTCTCACAATTGGATTCTAGTCCTACCTAGACAGGACTCCAGGTTCACTGGACTGTTTTCTGTAACTATAATGAAATACAGATGGTAGGCTGATTTTATAAAGAAAAGAAGTTTATTTAGCTCACAGTGCTGGGGCTAAGACACTAGAATCAGCTCAGCTCATCCCTGATAAGGACCTCCTGACAGGGGCAGGACTGCCTGAGAGAGGAACAGGAAGTCGTTTGTCATTAGGTTCATTCTCACAAGAACTTGCTCATGTGAAACCAGATTTTTTTTCCTTCCCCAGGGCAAGCTTCTAATGACCTCCCATTGGCCTTATCACTTCTTAATATATTTTATTAATTATTATTATTATCATTGTTATTGGTCTTTTTGAGACAGGGTTTCCCTCTTACCTTAGATGGCTTGGAACTCACTGTGTAGACCAGGTTGGTCTTGAACTCACAGAGATCTGCCTGCCTCTGTCTCCCAAGAGCTGGGATTAAAGGCATGTGCCACCATACCTGGCCTTATTTATTATTTTTATTTTATGTGTATGAGTATATTGCCTGCATGTATGTAAGTGTACCTGCGTCATGCAATGCCCAATCAGAAGAAGAGGATGTAGGATTCCCTGGAACCGGAGTTACAGATAGTGGTTAGCCACCATGTGGGGGCTAGGAATCGAACCCAGGTCCTCTGCAAGAGCAGCCAGTGCTCTTCACCGCTGAGCCAACTCTCCAGCCTTAGTCCTACCTCTCAGCAGTTCCCTCACTTCCACGCCACTGCACAAGGGACCAAGCTGCCAGCGTGAGAACCTTTGGGGCACAAGCCACGTGCAAAGAGACCTCCTGCTGCTCAGGCCACTGCTCCTTCCACGTAGCCTTCACTGCCTTCCACGCCTGAGGCACGGCCACACTCATTTGGAGTGTGTGCAGTCTGTCTTTTGTACTTTTGGGTCTCGGTTAATGTTTGGTCTTCTTTCTCTTCAGGTCTAAGATTCCCCCCCCGTGGGTTATAGTCAGGATAGAATCGTGTCGTCGTTACCCTTTCATTGCTGTGATAAAACACCGTGACCAAGGCCATTTATAGAATTTCATTTGCCTTTTGACTGCAGAGGCATAAGAGTTCCTCATATCAGGGAGGCATGGCGGCAGAGGTGTCCAGAGCAGAAAGCTGAGTGCCCACATCTTCAAGTAAGCACAAGGAAGGAGAGAAAGAGAGAGAGAGAGAGAGCAAGGCTGTCAATTCTCAAAGCCTGCCCCCCCAGTGACATGCTTCCTCCAGCATCACCTCATCTTCTAAAGGTTCCATGACTCTCCCCACCAAATAAGCAGCACCACCAAATAGCCAAGTGTTCAAACACTTGGAGTCCATAGGAGACATCCCCATTCAAACCACCACAATATTCACCTGAGATGGATGCAGACGGGGTAGCTGAGACTCCATGGGTAGAAGATGGGGTCACTGAATCCCCTCAGATCAAGTAAGGCTCCCAGTAGGAAAATTGATTCTGAGCTCTCTTGGAAACCACAGGACTCACCCACCTACTGCCTCTCTAGCAAGCGGGGTCCTGAAAAGCCTGTTGGAAGCATGCCCTGGTGTCTCATACTTGTGGTTGTGGTAACTTGAGTCAAAGGATGATTACTGGGGCTGTCTCCCCATTGACATTACCTGTAATGGTACAAAGTGGATGGATGAGACAGCAGCTCTGACGGTGTAAAAGACTATCAGAACCAGCCCAGATCTTCTGGAGATGGCGGCCTGCTCCTCCCTTGCCAGATTTACTTTTTGTGAAAAGAGGTCACTTCATTTTCACTCGAGTCTCATTCCCTTACATCTTAGACCCAGCCATGAGCCAAAAAAGTAGCTTAGTGACAGGCGTGTTGTATTGAAATTGCACTTCTTCCTTCTGACACTAGAAGACCCTGCTTGTGTGCTGTGCTCACACAAAACCCCACATTCCTTGGCACTTTCTTCAGAACACTCATTCCTGAGGCCCTAAATCATTTTTAAATTTTGCAGTGATTCCAAGCTTTCCATATTTTGGCTTGCTCTAGCTGAGGCTGTATGTTTGCTATATCTTCATGTGAGTATGAGCACCAATGTGTGTAAATCTTGCTTCCCACCCACCCATGATGCCCCTCGCTGTTACTGTCCCCGAGTCCTGCCATTTTGCCTGTCTGTCCTCATGATACTCTCTTTTTACTGCCAATGTTTCTACTTTGGAGTTGGATTTTGGTTTTAGAGGATGGTTCTTTGTTTCTTCATTGTTAAAATTCAAAAGCTGTGAGTGTACTTCTAAGGTCAGGCCTACACTAAAATATAAAGTTACAGATATTGGAGCAGTTTGCTTTATATACTTTGTAGAAGATGCCCAAGTTAAGGAAGAAGGAAATAGAAATGATCTATTGTTTATTCAGAAAACAGCACTAGCGAAACCACGTAGGCTTGGCAGATTGCCAGGGGTTGGGGGAATGGGGAAATGAACATATTTGATGAAATTTTTAAACCAATAAATATATACATACCAAAAATAGGCAAGTGGGCTTTGGCAAATGCTGGGATCTGTCAGGGCCCTGTGGACCTGTTTGCTGTTCCATGAGTCCTTCCTCTGGCATCTGTGTATTTTTACCTCTAATAGCTTGAACTGTGGACTTCTTTTTGGAGTACTTCTTTCAGGTTGTTTCCTCTGGCCTCTGTGGGCACCTGCATTCATGTGTGTATACCCCTATTCAGAGACACATATAATTGAAATAAAATAAAATCTTAAAAAGTTATATTTAGGGGCTGGAGAGGTGACCTAGAGGTTAAGAGCTCTGACTGCTCTTGCAGAGGACCCAGGTTTGATCCCCAGCACCCACATGGCGGCTGAAAACCATCTTTGACTCCAGTTCCAGGGGAATCCAACACCCTCTTCTGACCTCTGCAGTATTGCACGACAAGGATGCACAAACCTACATGCAGACAGTACATTCATACACATACAGAAATTTAAAAAAATTTTAAAAAGTTATATTTAGGGGCTGGAGAGGTGACCTAGAGGTTAAGAGCTCTGACTGCTCTTGCAGAGGACCCAGGTTTGATCCCCAGCACCCACATGGCGGCTGAAAACCATCTTTGACTCCAGTTCCAGAGGAATCTGACACCCTCTTCTGACTTCTGCAGCATTGCATGACATGGGTGCACAAACCTATATGCAGACAGTACACTCATACACATAAAAATAAATAAATAAGGGCTGGAGAGATGGCCTAGTGGTTAAGAGCACTGACCACTCTTACAGAGGACCCGGGTTCAATCCCCAGCACCCACATGGTGGCTGAGAACCGTCTGTAACTCCAATTCCAGGAGAACTGCAGTTCCAGGGGAATCTGACACTCTCTTCTGACCTCCACGGCATTGCACGACACGGGTGCACAAACCTACATGCAGACAGTACATTCATACACATACAAAAATAAAAAAAATAATAAAATAATAAAAATAAATAAAAATTTTAAAAAGTTATATTTAAAAAAGTTTTGAATGGAGGTAACTTGCACAGGTGGAGAATGCTGTTCCCAGAAGGCATAAATAACTAAACAAAAGTCCCCGTGCCAGATTGGAATACCTCTCTATTAGTTGTGGTTGAGGAGGGTCCAGAGGTCCCCAAAACATGGGTGAGGGAGGGACTCGTGAAGCCCCAACCCTCCCTGAGGAGCTATTGGGGGAGGGATAGTTTTTGTTTTTTTTTCATTGATGAGGCCCATCGTAAGTTGCCCATACTCCAGTAAATAAGCCCCCACGCATGCCCTAATTAAACTCAGTGGGTCACAAGAAAACAAAAAGCAAAATAAGGAAGTCATGAAAACAGGAGGGGAAGCTGAGAAGAAGCATTCGGGATGCGTGAGTGGAGAGTGAAGGCAACGCGGGCTGTGAGAAAAAGAGCAAAATCGATTATATACACCTATGAAATGTCAAAGAATAATACATAAAAATAACCAAGAAGAAAATACACAAAACACAAGTTCACTGAGCTCATGCACGAATGTCATAGCAATGTCAGATTGCTAATAAATTGCTAAATGTTCTTTTCAATTTATTCATTTTTATTTTATGTGTATGAGTGTTATGCCTTCATGTATGTAAGGGCACCCATGTCCTGCTTTGCCCTCAGGGGACAGAAGAGGGTATCAGATTCAGCCTTAAGATTGACAGCAGTAAAATCAGGGATACAACCACCCAGAGAATCTGGCCTGAAAAGGTCTCAAAAAAAAAAAAAGTTGACAGCAGAGTCACAGGCCCTTGAGGAGCCCAATGAGTGGACATTCGATACTTAGTTTTCTCTCAATTTATTTCCTACTCATAAAATTCAACCTTCAGACTGTTTTGGCTGCCCAGGTGAAGCTGGTCAGCAGGTACAACAGATCCTGAGGCTGTCACAGGAGCAGCTGACCTGGCCGGGGACATGCAGGTTTTGGCTTAGAGGTGATGAGGCTTGATTATCCACTGCTGAGTGATTAAACAGCACAAAACTTAACAATTTAAGAAAATGTCGTGTTTATTAATTGGCTGTGAGTCTGAGGGTTAAACAGGCTCAGCTGGAAGTTCTCCTGCTTCCTTGAAAGTTAACAACTACATTCATCCCAGAGTTTGGTAGGAACTGGTAGTCCAACACTGTCCCTCTCCATCCCAGGTGTCTCCTCTCCATGCCCCCCCCCCCACCTCTCTCTCCAGTATTCGGGAGAGTATCCTAAATGAGCTTACAATATAACAGACGGCTTCCAGAACATAAGCCTCAGTGTCTCCACACTGGGGTCTTCTACTTCCTCATATTTCCCTTGGGCCAAAGAAAGTCACAGGGCTTATCCTAGAGTCAATGGATGAGGTGCACCATAGGCTGTGACTATTTTGAGGTGTGGTCAGTCCACCAGAGGGACCAAGACCAGGAAGTAGGGGTAGGATGAAAGTATAAACTCAGGGTGCAGCAGGGACATGTGAGCAGAGCACATGTGTGGAATGTGACCACCAGTCAAGACAGTGGCCACATTGGAATTAAGGGTGGGGCCAGGGGATCAAACTGGGAAGATGGATAAGGTTGCAGTGGCTGGTTAAACAGATGCAGTCTCAAAGGAGGCCAGGAGAGCGCGATAAATCAGAAACAACAGGTATGTGGCACCAATATCTCGATGGTAAAGCATGGAGTTCTCTGGGTAGTGCCCAGTACTGAGAGAGCTGGGCTGTATGGAAATTCTTTTTGTAAATTTTTTGAGGAACCTCCAAACTGATTTCCATAATGGCAATTAAATTGCACTCCCAGTAGCAGGGAGTAAAGGTCCATCTTTTCCCACCAGCAGATGAATGGATAATAAAAATCTGGTATATGGATTTCCTTGCAGCCTGAGCAGCTCCACTCTCTCCCTGCATTCTGTCCCTCTTCTAACCTTGGGCACAGGCTGACCCAGCTCTTCCATCTCAGATCTCTGGGCTATCCCTTTAGTCCAGACTCACCCAGTGTGTCCTGATCCCCTGCACCCAGACTAGCTCAATTTTACAGCTTAGTTTGTTGGACCTTCCACAGGCTGTCCCCACCCCTCACCTTGGCCTTGGCTTACTGAGCTGTCTACCACAGACCTGCCTGGTACGTTGACAACTGTACCATTCACCACTCTTCAAAGAAGTTTCTTTTTGCAACAGATGGAGACCCTGTAATTACAGAGTTCCACAACTGGTCACACACAGAGAATATATGTCTGAGAGATGCCTGGCCCTAAATAACGCATCTACAGTGGAATCTCTATACCTAAAGCTCATGGAACATAGTGGAACAGGGGTAGAGAGAACACTAACACATCCCTCAACTCCCACCATTGAGGCTTCCTCATGCAACAGAGTGCAGTGCCCACAGAAGGCCACAATTGGCCAAGTCTTAGACAATAAGAGACTGCAGAGTGTGTGTGCCTGGATAGGACTCCTGTATTAAATATCACTCACAGCTCAGGAACCAATGTGGAAAGATTGTAAGAGCCAGGGTTGGTGCATGAACATAAGGAAGCAGAGGCTTCCAGGGTTCTGGGAACTTCGCTCATTGTGAATGTGCACAAGACCCATCTGACTCACTCAGACAAAAACCCAGCATAGAACAAGGGAATTGGGCAGCAGGCTCCAACTAGCCAAGTAACTATTGGCAACTGATTACTGCTGGGTGAGGGAAGAGTAGGTCTTTAAGGGAGTGATTCTAGATAGGCTGACCAGACTGCAGTGGATGAACTTGCACTGAGGGACATCTGGATACAAATGCCTGACAGGATAGGACTTAACATATATGATAGAAGGCATGAAATCTGGTGGAAGCCTAGTCTAAATGTGAAGGGGGAGGCTAAATTTGATTAAAATCTATTATATGAAATGCACAAAAACTCAATACAAAGACACAGAGAGAAAATCTGGTACATATATAAAATGGAATATTATTCAGTTCTGAAAAAGAGTAAAATCACAAAATTCACAGAAAAATGGATAGACCTAGGATGTATACTATTAAGCAAGGTCACCCAATCTCAGAAAAAAAAAGCCACATGTCCTTCCTCATATGCAGATCCTAGCCTATAATATATACATGTTTATATTTTAGCAAACACGTATATGATAATATTGAAAATGAAAATAAGAAAGGGTCATTTAATAACCTTTTTTTTTTTTTTTTATCTTTTTGAGACAGAGTCTCCCTGTAGCTCCGGCTGTCCTGGAACTCACTATGTAGACCAGACTGGGCTTGAACTCACAAAGATCCACCTGCCTCTGCCTCCCAAGTGCTAGGATTAAACGCAAGCGCCACCACGCCTGGCTAAGAAAGGGTTATTTAAAAGGCACACTAATGAGTTCATATGTAAAGTATATTTTGTGCCAATTCCTTTGAGTCCTCTCTCAAGATATGGCACATTCTCCTTAATGTGTACAATATATCCTTAAATGGGTAGTGTCGCATGTGATTCCACAGGGGCTGTTGCCTTATTGGGAAATATGAATTTTAAATTATGTTTTTTATTGGTTAAATATTTATGTATGGATAATTTGGGTAAATACTAATAAACTTAGATATTTTGTTCTAAAAACAAACAAATTAGAAACAGAAGATAAGCAAAGAGAAAAAATGGCTAAGTTCTGATAAAAGGAAGGACTGGGAAGAGAATACTTATAAATCCTGATACCGTGATTATTTTATTTTTTTATTTTATTTATTTTGTATGTGTATGAATGTACTGTCTGCATGCAAGTCTGTGCACCCTTGTCGTGCAATGCCGCGAAGGTCAGAAGATGGTCTCGGATTCCCCTGGAACTGGAGTTCTCCTGGAATTGGAGTTACAGACGGTTCTTAGCTGCCATGTGGGTGCTGGGGATCGAACCCGGGTCCTCTGCAAGAGCAGTCGGTGCTCTTAACTGCTAGGCCATCTCTCCAGCCTGATACCATGATTTTTAAAAATAAGCCTTTAAATTTGCTCCTCAATGCTTTCTTTCTTTTTTAATATTAAAAATGTTTTATTAATTATTTTATGTGTACGAGTGTATTGCCTGCATGAATGGTAAGTGCACCTATGTCAGGCAATGCCCAAAGAGGTCAGAAAGAGGACATCAAATCCTCTGGAAGTAGAGTTAATAGACCGTTGTTAGCCACTATATGCTTGAATTTAAACCCAGCTTCTCTGCAAGAGCGGCTAGTGCTCCTATTCCTGAAGCCTCCTCTCCAGCCCGGGAATGCTCTCTTATTTCAGAGGGATGAAGATCTGATAGCCCCTGTCTCCCATCTCCTGGCTTTCTGACCCCATCCTTCTTTGTACTCTAGCTGCAAACATTAGCTGGGTGCTCCAGTTTGAAGATATATTTTGAATATAGCTCAGGTCAATTCCATTTTCATGTGTAAGATGACTGACATGTTTGTACAGAGCTGCACATGTGAGTAATCTGATCAGGATACAGTAAAAGGGGAAGAGTCTGTCTTCCTCTGATCTATAACGTTCTCCGGCCTCATCTTTTGTCCCTGCTCCCGTTCTCCAACCCCAGAATTTTGACGAAACTAGCAAAAGACTCTGTAACGGAGCCCAGCACAGGCATATATCACTGTCTGGAAGTCTTGCTCATGATGTCTATTTGATTTCCTCAGAATCTTCAGAACTGCTGAGTGGCTTTATATCACCAATTACTTTCCAGTTTTCTGACACTATTTAAAATTGCAACTACCCTTTTGCCACAAATAACACTGTCTCTCTGCTCTATTTCTCTAGAGAGCCCGGGGGATAAATAGCATTCTAACTATTTTATGGATTTGTAGTTGTTGTTGGTTGTGTAACTTAGTTCTTAATTCCCAAAGTCTCAGGGTGATTAGAAAGATCACAAACACCAGCTTGCAGGGAGCAGATGCACGGTGTCAGTATCATAGAAATCCCCGGGCTTCTCTTGCAGCTGAGAAGTCCTGTGACCTTGGGCAGTTCCGTACCTTTTCAAAACCTCATCTGCAAAAGGTAGATCAGAAATGTCTTATCTCCTGTGTCCCATGAAGATCAAATGGGATACACAGGCAAGGAGCCCAGGGTCTTGGTGCACAGCACGTAGTGAATACCAAGACACCAGAAAGACTTGGGCTTGGGTCCCGTTCTGCATTGGCTGTGTAAACCCTGTGGCCTGCCTGCAGTTACAGACCAGTGTTCTGCTGGTGGGAATGTTTAAATTGCTTAACATGTAATTAACCTGTCCTTTTAGAGTCCTAGTCTCTCTGTGGTGTTAATACCATCTTCACTGTTCACAAAACTACATGATTTTTAGAATGAGGACTATCGAACTTATAGTTGTCAAAGCTTCTTGGCTAGAAAGTAAATGCTAGGAAGCTGCTTTGGAAGACTTGCATACATGCACATCAGATTTTTCATATGGAAGACGTGTTTCACATGCTTTTCTTAAAAAGAAAAGATTTAATTACATTTTTATTTTTATTGGTTTATTGGAGGTGTGTGTGTGTGTGTGTGTGTGTGTGTGTGTGTGTGTCCCCGTGAGCACACATAGGCATGGTACGGCACCCGTGTGGAAGAGAGAGGACGTTTCTCAGGACTCAGTTCTCTCCTTCTACCGCATGGGTCATGGGGATCAAACTCTGGTCGTCAAGTTCAGCAGCAGTGCCTTTACCTACTGAGCCATCTCTTTTTTTTTAAACTATTTTTTTAATTTTATTTGTTTTTTATGTGTATGAATGTACTGTCTATATGTAGGTTTGTGCACCCATGTCATGCAATGCTGCGGAGGTCAGAAGAGGGTGTTGGATTCTCCTGGAACTGGGGTTAAAGACGGTTTTCAGCCACCATGTGGGTGCTGGGGATTGAACCCGGGTCCTCTGCAAGAGCAGTCAGCGCTCTTAACTGCTAGGTCATCTCTCCAGCCCCCCCTACTGAGCCTTCTCAAGGGCCCCCACAAACTCTTCTTTCAAAAACTCTGTCTAGGGGCTGGAGAGATGGCTCAGTGGTTAAGACCACTGACTGCTCTTGCAGAACACTGGGGTTCAAATCCTAGCACCCCACATGGCAGCTAACAACAGTCTACTAACTCCAGTTCCAGAAATCCTACAGCCTCTTCTGCCCTCTGTGGGTATTGCACGACATGGGTGCATTTACCTACGTGCAGGCAATATATTCATACACATAAAATAACAAATAAAATAAAAAATAGAATAATCCTAAAAAAATACTCTGTCTAAAGGAGAAATTAACAGTGAAATTTAAAATTTTAGCTCTAGGAAACTCACCTTCTCAAGAAACCTTCAAGTTTGTACCAGGAAATATTTCTTTTTTTTTTTTTTTTTTTGGTCTTTTCCAGACAGGGTCTCCCTGTAGCCCCAGCTGTCCTAGAACTCACTCTGTTCTTTTTTATTATTATTATTCTTTTATTTTTTATGTATATGAATGTACTGTTTGCATGCAGGTTTGTGCACCCATGTCGTGCAGTGCCGCGGAAGTCAGAAGAGGGTGTCGGATTCCCCTGGAACTGGAGTTAAAGACGGTTCTCAGCCACCATGTGGGTGCTGGGGATCAAACCCGGGTCCTCTGCAAGAGCAGTCAGTGCTCTTAACCACTAGGCCATCTCTCCAGCCCCTAGAACTCACTCTGTAGACCAGGCTGGCTTGCCTCTGCCTCCCAAGTGCTAGGATTAAAGGTGGTGCACACCACCATGCCCAGTTCCAGGAAATATTTCTTTTTTTTTTTTCTTTTTTTCATTCATTGTTTAATAATAATTAATAAGTAATGAATACAAGTATCCTTCATGTAAAATCAATTTGCAAGTAGCTATGCCCAAACTTATACAGCCCAAGGTCCCCATTGTCCAGCGGGAGGGGCTTGTATGTACAAGCATGTTGATCAAATAAGAGTCCAGTCTATATTGCTGTAATTTCACAATTCACCCCAATTACATTCTACCATGCCCCCTCTTCCACAGATTGTTCCCTAGGCTTTAGAAAAGGGACACAAGTGGGTGAGAAGCAAAACAGTCTACTTTCTCTCTTTTTTTTTTTTCACAACATATTTTTTTTATTGATGCTTTGTGCATTTCATACATCATTTTCCAATTCAGTTCAGTCATATCTCCCCTTCCCTTCACCCCCACCCCCACCCCAACCGAGATCATGCATTCTGCCATGACTGTCCTGCATATCTCTCTCAGTTTTTTTTTTCCCATTTTTTAGCTATAAGTGATAATCCATGAGTACAAGCATCCTTCATGTATAACCAATTTCTATGATCTCTCTGTCTCTCTGTCTCTCTCTCTCTCTCTCTCTCTCTCTCTCTCTCTCTCTCTCTCTCTCTCTCTCTCTTTCTGTCTCTCAGCAGGGCCTCCCTGAAACCCCAATTGGCTTGGAACTCTCTGTGTACACCAGGCCGGCCTCTATCTCACAGAGATCTGCCTACCTCTGCCTCCTGAGTACTGGAATTAAAGGTGGGTGCACAGTACCACGCCCTGCCCTACTAGGCTCTCTTGATGCTGCTATTTTATTTCAGAACCTCTTCTCACAAAGTCTTATATTAAAGTGAATTCTCAATAGGAGCAGTTTCTCTCTATCTCTCTAGCTTATCCCTTCTGGAAAGATCTGATGACAATACAGGGAAGTTTTGTTTTTTGTTGTTTTGGGGTTTGTTTTGTTTCGTTTTGTATTTGTTTTTTGAGACTGGGTCTCCCTTTAGTCCCAGCTGGCCTGGAGCTCACTATGTAGACCAGGATGGCCTTGAACTCACAGAGATCCACCTGCCTCTGCCTCTCAGGTGCTGGGATTAAAGGCATGTGCCACCACACCAGGCCCAGGAAGACTTTTTTCATTTTTTTTAAAGATATTTTCTTCAACTGTTTATTACTCCTTTGAAACAGAAAAGAATTTATAGTGCTCTAGTGACGAGGGGCCCCACAGCTGCAAATCTGGCTTTTGAGTAGTTTACATTCCATTAGGGAAATCAGATTTGCCTGTAACCAAGTGCAATAAAGTCTGCTAAGCACTACGGTCCACGCAGGCATAGGAGAGGGCGTGGACACTGGGGTGGTGGCTTGACAGTCTGGCAGAAGACACAGTTCATCAGACCATAGAAAAAGAGTGTCGCTCAAGTGAGCTCAGCAAAGATCAAACCACTTGGCAGGAACGACAGGTGGCCTGTTTGTAGGATAGCGAGAACAGAAGTCCAGCACCTGAGTCGTGACCCGGTGTTGGTGAGGCGGGTGTGGTCAGGAACAAAGACCAGGGATGTGACGCCTTCCTGCCAGTGATGGGAGCCATCGAAATCTTCTTCAGCAAAAGCAACTCATTGTAGGAAGATTTCTTTTTATGCCGAACAGGGACCACCCGGCACTGCTAAGGGGGATGGGGACACAGTGCCTGCTTTTCGGACACTGTGGGGAGCTGACCCCTCAGCGCAGAGGCCAGCTGGCTACTTCCGGCAGCCCGGCCTGGATGATACTTTCACTCTTGGCTGTGGCTTCTCACCTGCCCAGAGCCTGGACAGGAATTTCAGTCTGATGGCTGATCGCCTCCACTCACAACACCAGCTACCCAGATTGGTGATCCGCAAAGGAATCTGTACTTCCCATAGGCCAGTTCATAGGCCAAGCAATAACCAACGCCAAAGTTTGTGATCTGATGGGAAAGCTATCAGTACCCACAGAAAATGAAAGAGCTGAGGGCATAGAAGGGGCACAGTTGCTGCCATGCCAGCCTTGTTCGACTTTGGAAACATCTGCAGGAGGCCCGCCACAGTGCTGGGCACCACCGGAAGTGATAAACAAGGCCTACCCTAAGCCTACTCCCAGGAGTTCTGTACTGATGAACGTCCTTTTCCCCTTTGGAGTGTGGCCTGTTGTTTCCTCGTATTTTTTAGTGTTGTCTGCCCTTTATCCATCCCCATGGTCTTTCTTCTCCTACTTTCCTTTTGGATATAGTCCCATAGGATTGGTGCCTACTCTCTGTCCTGTTCCACCCTTGGGAACAACATATGACCAGGCTAGATCAATCAGAAACTTACTCTCCACCATGGAAACTGACTCTAGCAGAGTGACAGCTTGAAACGGCTCTTTTGTTTAGCTTCTGCTTTCTGACCCCAGTGCACACCTCCACCCCCAAAGCTGCTGTTGACATCTTTGTTCTCAGCTTCCCTGTAGTCCTGGGGTTCCCCCACCTTCTTTCCAGAACTCACTTTCTGCTTAATCATTACAGCCTGTTTCTGTACAAAGAACCAAGGTGTAGCCCTACCACACATTTTGACAATTAAAAAAGTGCTTATTAGACACCTACCACATGTCAGGAAATCCATTTGATATGGACAATGCCATGGTAAGAAAGAAAAAGAAGTGTGTCTACCTTCACAAGGCCCTCCGAAAAACGGGGAGAAAGGCTGGAGAGATAGCCTAGCAGTTAAGAGCACCGACTGCTCTTGCAGAGGACCAGGGTTCGATTCCCAGCACCCACATGGTGGCTGAGAACTGTCTCTAACTCCAGTTCCAGGGGAATCTGACACCCTCTTCTGACCTCTGTGGCATTGCACGACATGGGTGCACAAACCTTCATGCAGACAGTACATTCATACACACACAAGAATAAATAAAAAATTTTTTAACAAATAAAAAATAAAAATAATAATAATAAAAAAAGAAAACCGGGGAGAAAACCTTGGGTTAACTGTGATTCTGCAGAGCATAGACAGACAAGTGCTACAGAAACAAAGTCCAGGATAGTATGCAAGTAGACTCTAGAATGGGACCGAAGAGACAGCAGAAAGGATGTCATATGGAGAGAGAAGGAGAGAGAGAGAGAGAGAGAGAGAGAGAGAGAGAGAGAGAGAGAGAGGTGAAGAACATTCCAAGCAGAGGGGACTGTATCTATAAAGAAGACGGAAACAGGAAGTGGGTTTGCCTGCTTTGCCTGATCTTGGTCTTGTTAATGCACAGCCCAAATCTCTATGTACAACTGAAGGACTCAGTCTCCACTGCTGAGAGTGTCAGTCAGTCCTCAGCTGTAAGATGTCACTGAAGAGTCATCCTGTCTTGGGGACTCTAGGTTGGCTGAGACAACTTTTGTGATCCTACCACAGTTCAATATGTCCCTTGGGCCAGTCCCAGTCTTGCTTCCTCCTCTTCCCTCTAATGGTCCACAAAGTGTTCTTCCTAACCCTCCCATGCCACGATCTACATATTAGATCTACTTCCCAGAAAACTGCCTTACAACAGATGGAAAGGACCAGCACCAAAGACTTTAAAGATTGTGCTTCAGTTTGCCAAAGACCAGCAGTGTTTCTGGGACCAGCTCTAGTCCTCGTGGTGACGTTTGGTGCAAGCCTCTGTGCTTGGCACAAACAAGGCTGCACTGAACGCTTGTTGTCTGAGATAATGTCTGGAGCTTTCTCTATTAAATGTCTTTAAAAGTAAAACCACACAATTGTCAGGCATTATGATTTAGAGTTGGAAGAGGGGGAAGACATAGCTTCAATGAAATTGTGAAATATGAGATAGTAAAAGCACCTGCACACCTTTAATCCCAGGAAGCAGAGGCAGGTTGAGTTCAAGGCTAGCCTGGTCTCCATAGTGAGTTCCAGGCCAGTGGGGGCTACAGGGAGACCCTGTCACAAAAAGACAAAAAATAATAATAAAATTTAGAGACCTTAAAACAGAGAAAGAAAGGAAGCGGATGACAGAGTTGTCCAAGGAGGCTTAATGAAGATGCTAAGGAACACAAGTGCTCAGAAAAAAAGTCTAGAGGTGGGGCTGGAGAGATGGCTCAGCGGTTAAGAGCGCCAACTGCTTTACAGAGGACCTGGGTTCTATTCCCAGCACTCACATGGCAGCTGAGAACCATCTTTAACTCTTTAACAGTTCCAAGGGAATCAGACGCCCTCTTCTGACCTCCGAGGCATTGCACGACACGGGTGCACCAACCTACATGCAGACAGTACACTCATACACATAAAAAATAATACATTTTAAAAAAAAGTCTAGAGCCATAAAAATTAAAGGACAAACAAGGACAGAGAACTGGATCATCAGCAGTGCGTGCTGCCTCAGCAGTGCCAAGCAGGGCAAGCAATGAAGTAGTGTTCCACACAAGAGTAACGCCCACATACGCTCTTTTTTTTTTTTTTCCCGTCTTTTTTGAGATAGGGTCTCCCTGTAGCTCTGGCTGTTCTGGTACTTGCTATGTAGACCAGGCTAGCCTTGAACTCACAGAGATCCACTTGCCTCTGCCTCCCAAGTGCTGGAATTAAAGCCATGCACACCACCCAGCTCACAAACACTCTTCTGGAAACATTTAGTTAGTCCTTAGTAGTTTTTTGAAAAGGACTGGGCAGGAACATACTGGCAGCCTTTTCCATTTCAGACCCTGAGCCCAAGAATTACTTGAAACCAGTAGGCACCTACTATTTATTATTGAATGATTATTATATGTTTGCCAACAAAATGTGTAGTTTATTGTCACTATAAAAACTCCAGGCTGGAGAGATGGCTCAATGGTTAAGAGCACTGACTGCTCTTGCAGAGGACCTGGGTTCGATTCTCAGAACCTACATGGCAGCTAAGAACCATCTTAAGCCAGGCATGGTGGTACACACCTTTAATTCCAGCACTTGGGAGGCAGAGGCAGGCAGATCTCTGTGAGTTCAAGGCCAGCCTGGTCTACATAGCGAGCTCCAGGCCAGCTGGGACTAAAGGGAGACCCAGTCTCAAAAAAACCACAAAAAAAACTATTGAAATATGTTGGTAAATCTGTATACTACCAACCTCTGCCACTTACATATGCACACATGCACACACACACACACACACACACACACACACATATACAGCATTAGCCCCATTCTCTCTACCCCTGGTATTGAGAATAAACAAATTTATTTCCTGGTATATCAGATATAATTTTTCAAGTATATTAGACTAAGAAAAGTATCTCAAAAAACCCCACTTATATTAATTTAAGAGCTCTTTGAGCACTGCTAACTCTTTACAGAATCTGTAAATGAATCAATCACTAATGAAGTATCATGCTTCTAAATTTCATCTGCAAAGAATAAATGTGTTATAGAATGTAGACAAAAGATCTAAAGACATATTTTGAAAGGCATACTAACAGGATACTGAAGCCAGTGAGATCATTTCAAAATAAGACAGTCACCCTTTGAAATGAGACTAGATAAAAAACAGTTCCTCTTCCCTTTAGAAATCTGCACTTTGCTCCTAAGTGGAAGGGGAATCCACTGGTCCACTTAGACTAATGCTAATGGTATGTTTTCTTCCATTTCAACCTGGTCATGTTGATGTTTGATGGACTGTCACACAATGATTTGTTTGTCTCTTCACTGGACTGTGAGTTTTGGGAGTACAGGGTACTTTCTCTTTAATCTTTGATTCTCTATCATGCTGCTGCTCACCTGCTGAATGGGAGACACTGAACTCTGCAGAAAGGAGAGGTGGAGCAGAGGAGGAAGGGAAGGCAGTGGAATAAGACTCAAGGAATTCATCCAGAGTTCTCAGAACATTTCAGTCCCGGAGCTCTGGGAGATAGTGAGGAATATGTAAAATTTGGAATTAGGAACCAAGTTCATGTGTGAATGTCCTTAGGTGATACACTGGACTGCCAAGCCTTGCTGTTCTCTTCCATATGCTAGGATTATTATTTCTACCTTAAAGAATAAGTCTTGAGTCGGGTGTGGAGGCTACACCTGTAATTCCAGCACTTGGGAGGTAGAGGCAGGAGGGTCAGGAGAGTTCAAGTTCATATTCTGCTACACTCAAAGTTTGAGGCCAGCCTGAACTATATATAAAAGCCTGTCTCAAAATAAAAAACAAAAACAAAAAGAACAAAAACAGGTCTTCTTGTGATTAAATGAAATAAAACAATATGAGAGGCTTTAATAAATTATTATATCCATGTGATTGTTTTACTAGTCTTGCCCTGGAGTCAAAGCTGTCTGCCACTGAGACCTCTCATCCATGTCTAACTTGCAGAACATTGCATTGGGATAGGAAATTTTAAAGAGGAGAAAAGGGCTGGTCTTTACCTTATGTTTCCTTCTTATTTTCAGGATTTTGGCAGAGTGTTTGTATTTTCATTTTCTTTTTTTTTTTCTTTTTTTTTTTTTTTTTTTTTTTACAGTTTACTCTTTCCTTAGAATCTTGCCCACTTTGCTCCTAAGGGAAGGGGAATCCACTGGTCCACTTAGACTAATGCTAATGGTAGGTGTTTTCTTCTTCCCATTTCAACTCTCATCAACCTGGTCATGTTGATGTTTGATGGACTGTCACACAATGATTTGTTTGTCTCTTCACTGGACTGTGAGTTTTGGGGGTACAGGGTACTTTCTCTTTAATCTTTGATTCTCTATCATGCTGCTGCTCACCTGCTGAATGGGAGACACTGAACTCTGCAGAAAGGAGAGGTGGAGCAGAGGAGGAAGGGAAGGCAGTGGAGATAAGACTCAAGGAATTCATCCAGAGTTCTCAGAACATTTCAGTCCCGGAGCTCTGGGAGATAGTGAGGAATATGTAAAATTTGGAATTAGGAACCAAGTTCATGTGTGAATGTCCTTAGGTGATACACTGGACTGCCAAGCCTTGCTGTTCTCTTCCATATGCTAGGATTATTATTTCTACCTATAAAAGAATAAGTCTTGAGTCGGTTGGAGGCTACACCTGTAATCCAGCACTTGGGAGGTAGAGGCAGGGAGGGTCAGGAGTGTTCAAGTTCATATTCTGCTACACTCAAAGTTTGAGGCCAGCCTGAATCTATATAAAAGCCTGTCTCAAAATAAAAAAAAAAACAAAAAGAACAAAAACAGGTCTTCTTGTGATTAAATGAAATAAAACAATATGAGAGGCTTTAATAAATTATTATATCCATGTGATTGTTTTACTAGTCTTGCCCTGGAGTCAAAGCTGTCTGCCACTGAGACCTCTCATCCATGTCTAACTTGCAGAACATTGCATTGGGATAGGAAATTTTAAAGAGGAGAAAAGGGCTGGTCTTTACCTTATGTTTCCTTCTTATTTTCAGGATTTTGGCAGAGTGTTTTTGTTTTATCATTTTCTTTTTTTTTTTCTTTTTTTTTTTTTTTTTTTTTTATTNGGTCCCTTTTTCGAGACAGGTCTCCCTGTAGCCCCACTCTCCTGGAAACTCGCTCTGTAGACCAGGCTGGGGCCTTGAACTCACAAGATCCCCGCCTGCCTCTGCCTCCCAAGTGCTAGGATTAAAATTAAAGGCATGCGCCACCAACGCCCGGCTACTGTAATTTTCATTTTCTTAGACTAATACCAACAGCCATTTCAATGGTTTACTAATAGTTTCAAGGTAAATCAGAACCATTTGAAAAGTTTATAATATAATATACTAATTCCCAAGCCCCAGGCTCGAGGAATCCAATTCAGTTAGTCTAGAGTGGGGTTAGAGAAACTTGGCTTGTTGTTCTGAGACAGGCATGCTATGCTGCCCAGGCGGTCTCAACTCACTGCCCCCCCCCAGTGCTGGCATTCAGGTGTGCACAGTCATGCCATGCTCTTTCTATTCTCTCTCTTCTCTCTCTCTCTCCGCTCTCTCTCTGATACTGGGGTGTTCTGCTTTTGTTTCTGTTGCTCTGATAAAAAAACCATGCCCAAACACTTTGGCTTACAATTCCAGGTTATAGTCCATCATTTTGGAAGCCATAGAGGCAGGAGCTTGAGATCACACTACATCCACACTCAAGCCCAGAGACCAATGCACCCATACTGTTTGCTTGCTTGCTTTCAGTTGCTTTCTTCTCCTTCACTCATACAGTTTTAGGGCCATAAAATGATTCCACACGTGGGGGCTAAGTCCTCTACAATCAATGAACAATCAAGAACAACCCCGACAGAATATGCCCATAGGCCAACCTGATAGATAACTTCCTCAGTTCAGATTCTCTTTCTCTAGGGATACTAAGTGGGTGGCAAGTTGACATTTAAATCTAACCAGCACATAGGGATTGAACACAGGGGGTCATAAATGATAGGTATGTACTATACCAGTGAGATGGCCTGGGGAAATCAATGATTGATTGATTGATTGATTGATTGGACAGGGCCTCCCTGTAGCTTCCTGATGGCATGAAACTTATTATGTAGATTAGGCTGGCCGTTGGATCTCACAGAGATCCTTGTTTCTGCCTCTTTGAGTGCTGGGAAAAAGGCATGGCCACACGCAGCTGGAATTCAAAATATTTTTAAAATTTTTTTTAAATTTTTATTTATTTTGTATTGTCGCAGGTGTACTGTGTGCATGCAGGTAATGCACCCGTGTCGTGAATGGCCGGAGGTCAGAAGAGGGCATCAGAATCCCCCAGAACTGGGTTTCTCCTGGAACGGAGTTACACAGACGGTTCTTAGCCGCCATGTGGGTGTCAGGGATTCGAACCCGGGTCCTCTGCAAGAGCAAGTCGGTGCTCTTAACCACTAGGCCATCTCTCCACCATGAAGAATTCTATCTCTTCAACAGCAAGGTTCCAGGACAGCTAGAGTTACAGGGAGACCCCCTGTCTCAAAAAGACCAAAAAAAAAAAAAAAGAAAGATTTCTATCTCTTGAGCACACAGAGCATAGAGCAGGGATTTGCCAGGACCACCTGAAGCACAGAGTATAACACCCCCCACCCCTGCCAACTGGAATGTCCAAGTGGATTCTTTGGGAAAACCTTCAGAACAGAAAGGGAAGATGAGTTAGACTTCCAATAGAAAGCCTTAAAAAACTTAGACAAGTCAACACTCCATAAGCAAGGAGAAAAACAAATCAATCAAACAAACAAAGTAAGGAATCTGAAGGAGCAGCAAAAAGCAAGCCTTCAACACAGTGAAGAGGAGGCATTTGGACTCACATTGGAATACAGGCAAAGAGAAACCCCACATGCCAGGGACACGAACAAGGGAAAAATGGGAAAGATGCAGGAGAATTCCACATCAAGCTCTACCAACCCTGAGGGAAGATTCCTACAGTGGGATCCTCCTGGGGATAGCCCAGGACACAGATCTTAGAAGAACAATTGCAGACATATTCAAAGAAATAAAGAATGTAAAGAATTTTTGGTCTTTTTCGAGACAGGGTCTCCCTGTAGCCCCAGCTCTCCTGGAACTCGCTCTGTAGACCAGGCTGGCCTTGAACTCACAAAGATCCGCCTGCCTCTGCCTCCCAAGTGCTAGGATTAAAGGCATGCGCCACCACGCCCGGCTACTGTATTTTCATTTTCTTAGACTAATACCAACAGCCATTTCAATGGTTTACTAATAGTTTCAAGGTAAATCAGAACCATTTGAAAAGTTTATAATATAATATACTAATTCCCAAGCCCCAGGCTCGAGGAATCCAATTCAGTTAGTCTAGAGTGGGGTTAGAGAAACTTGGCTTGTTGTTCTGAGACAGGCATGCTATGCTGCCCAGGCTGGTCTCAAACTCACTGCCCCCCCCCCAGTGCTGGCATTACAGGTGTGCACAGTCATGCCAGTCTTCTTTTCTCATTCTCTCTCTGTCTCTCTCTCTCTCTGATACTGGGGTGTTCTGCTTTTGTTTCTGTTGCTCTGATAAAACACCATGGCCAAACACATTTGGCTTACAATTCCAGGTTATAGTCCATCATTTTGGAAGCCATAGAGGCAGGAGCTTGAGATCACACTACATCCACACTCAAGCCCAGAGACCAATGCACCCATACTGTTTGCTTGCTTGCTTTCAGCTTGCTTTCTTCACTCATACAGTTTAGGGCCATAAAATGATTCCTTCCACAGTGGGCTAAGTCCTCCTACATCAATGAACAATCAAGACAACCCCCTACAGATATGCCCATAGGCCAACCTGATAGATAATTCCTCAGTTCAGATTCTCTTCTCTAGGTGATACTAAGTTGTGGCAAGTTGACATTTAAATCTAACCAGCACATAGGGATTGAACACAGGGGGTCATAAATGATAGGTATGTACTATACCAGTGAGATGGCCTGGGGAAATCAATGATTGATTGATTGATTGATTGATTGGACAGGGCCTCCCTGTAGCTCCTGATGGCCTGAAACTTATTATGTAGATTAGGCTGGCCTTGATCTCACAGAGATCCTTTCTGCCTCTTTGAGTGCTGGGAATAAAGGCATGTACCACACGTAGCTGGAAATTCATATTTTTAGCAAATTTTTTTTAAATTTTTATTTATTTTTGTATGTGTATGAGTGTACTGTGTGCATGCAGGTAAGTGCACCCGTGTCGTGCAATGCCGCGGAGGTCAGAAGAGGGCATCAGAATCCCCCAGAACTGGAGTTCTCCTGGAACTGGAGTTACAGACGGTTCTTAGCCGCCATGTGGGTGTCAGGGATCGAACCCGGGTCCTCTGCAAGAGCAGTCGGTGCTCTTAACCACTAGGCCATCTCTCCAGCCTTAAAGATTCTATCTCTTCACAGCAAGTTCCAGGACAGCTAGAGTTACAGGGAGACCCTGTCTCAAAAAGACCAAAAAAAAAAAAAAAGAAAGATTCTATCTCTTGAGCACACAGAGCATAGAGCAGGGATTTGCCAGGACCACCTGAAGCACAGAGTATAACACCCCCACCCCTGCCAACTGGAATGTCCAAGTGGATTCTTTGGAAAACCTTCAGAACAGAAAGGGAAGAGTGAGTTAGATTTCCAATAGAAAGCCTAAAACTTAGACAAGTCAACACTCCATAAGCAAGGAGAAAAACAAATCAATCAAACAAACAATGAAGGAATCTGAAGGAGGCAAGCAAAGCAAGCCTTCAACACAGTGAAGAGGCATTTAGGACTCACATTGGAATACAGGCAAAGAGAAACCCACATGCCAGGGACACGAACAAGGGAAAACATGGGAAAAGATGCAGGATAATTCCACATCAAGCTCTACCAACCCTGAGGGAAGATTCCTACAGTGGGATCCTCCTGGGGATAGCCCAGGACACAGATCTTAGAGGAACAATTGCAGACATATTCAAAGAAATCAAGAATGTAAAGAACAAGTCAGATAACTAAGGAGAGAGAATGAAAAACTCAAGAAGGACTTAGAATGACAAACTCCGGAAGGAAGTGGAAACACTGAAAAGATCCCATGTTGAAAAAGAAAAGGAAACCAACCAGCGAAGCAAAGAGCTACAGGAAGGGACTGAGAAGCTCTAAAAGGAAGTGGAAATACTAAAGAAATCAGAAGAGACAAAGAAGGACATTAAATTTTTTTTTTTGTCTTTTTGAGACAGGGTCTCCCTGTGTCCCCAGCTGTCCTGGAACTTGCTCTGTAGACCAGGTTGGCCTTGAACTCACAAAGATCCACCTGGCTCTGCCTCCCAAGTGCTGGGATTAAAGGCATGTGCCACCATGCCCGGCGGGCATTACATTTTTATCAAAGGAACAATAGACCATGAAGATTTCACAATCATGAATATATATGCACCAAACTCTGGTACACCAAACTTTATAAAGACAATTCTCCAGGACCTCAAGGCACAGATTAACCCCAGTACACTCATAATGGAGGACTTCAATACCCCACTGAGCCCTTTGGTCTGAATCAGTTGGACAGGTCAACTAGACAAAGAATAAACAGAGAGACATCTGAGCTGAGTGATATGATACACCAAATGGAACTCACAGACATCTACTGAATATTTCACCCTGATACCAGAGAATACACTTTCTGCTCAGCACCCCATGGAAAATTCTCCAAAATTTACCACATACTAGGACACAGAAGAAACCTCCACAAATACAAAAAGATTGAAATAATTTCATGCATTCTATCAGACCACAACACAATAAAGCTCATTATCAACATCAGGATAAGCCCTACTATCTACAAGAACACATGGAGACTAAACAACACACTCCTGAATAACGAATGGGTCAAGGAAAAGATAAAGAAAGAAATAAAAGCATTCTTGGAACTGAATGACAATGGTAATACAACACAACAAAATCTATGGGATACTTTAAAAGCATTCCTGGGGCTGGAGAGATGGCCTAGCAGTTAAGAGCACCAACTGCTCTTGCAGAGGACCCAGGTTTGATCCCAAGCACCCACATGGTGGCTGAGCACCATCTTTAACTCCAGTTCCAGGGGAATCCGACACCTTCTTCTGACCTCTGCAGCATTGCATGACATGGATACACAAACCTACATGCAGATAGTACATTCATACACATAAAAATAAATAAAATTTTTAAAAAAAGCAGTCCTAAGAGGTATGTTTATAGCCCTGGGTGCCTACATTAGAAAAACAGAAAGAGCAAAAGTGAATGATCTAACACTGCAGCTAAAAACACTTGAGAAACAACAACAAATCAATCCTAAATGTAACAGACAGGAAGAAATAACAAAAATTAGAGAAGAAATCAATGAAATAGAAACAAAGAAAACAGTACAAAAAAAAATCAATGAATACAAAAGTTGGTTCTTTGAGAGAATAAGCAAGATAGACAGACCTCTGGCCCAGTTAACCAAAAGAAAGAAGGAACAACTCCAAATCAATAGAATCTGTGATGAGAGGGGAAATATCACAACAGACAATGAAAAGATCCAGACAATCATACAGGAATACTTCAAAAACCTATACTCTACTAAGTTCGAAAACCTACGAGAAATGGATGAATATCTGAAATCCTGGGAACCACCAAAGCTCAACCAAGAAGAGATCAACAGCTTAAACAGACCCATAATATCGGAAGAAATTGAAGATGTAATAAGAAACCTTCCAACTAAAAAAAGCCCAGGCCCAGATGGTGTCACAGCAGAATTCTATAAAACATTTAAAAAAGACTTACAACCATTATTACTCAAATTGTTTAGAAGGATACAAACGGAGGGAATTCTCCCAAATTCCTTCTATGAAGCCAGCATCACTCTAATACCAAAACCAGACAAAGATACAACCAAAAAGGAGAACTATAGACCCATCTCNAGGTTTTGAGAACAGTTACACAGGAGCTTAATTTTGATGGTGTCAGGTGTCCTGTGGTCATTTGTATTGGCGTACAGTGATGCCTCAGTATTGACAGAACTCAAGACAAGCGAACAAATCCAAATATTTTAGTTAGATAGCATGCTAACAGTTTATCTAATGGATTTTTTTCTAGTTACTCTTCATGAACAATTCTTTCTTAATAGGCTAGAGGCCTGACTTCATTTCATATTTCCCAGGCTCCTCAGACTTAAATACTGCATCTAGAGCATGGTGATGTTGGGATCTGTACCCTGGTGCAGCCCTTGCTTCTCTCTGCATGTTCAAGCTCCAGTCCAGCCTGGAGTCTCAATGCCTAGACTCTTGACACCCCAAGCAGGGCAGTCTGACCTGGGAAAGATGCCCTAAAGGAGAGTCCATCTAAGGCCATTTGTCAGGGAATTCTAGGATTTTCAGTATATATTCAGAGGATATTGTACAAGAGAAACAGCAAGTATCTCTCCAACACTCCTAAAGTGTGAAGCCAAGAGGATGTATCCCTCTTGTTCAGACCTGAATTTGCTACTGTCAAATATAATTGAATTGCTTGTATTGAAGTATTTTTCATTGTGTCCTAAGGCACTTCATCTAATAATGGGATTTGTCTTATTTTCAGCTTTGACCCTTCCTGATCTGGCTGAGCAGTTTGCTCCTCCTGATATCGCTCCACCTCTTCTTATCAAGCTCCTGGAAGCCATTGAGAAGAAAGGTAAGTAGACTGTTGGAGGGAGTCAGCTTGTTAGAATCTTATTTTGTGGCTGTTATCATTTATATGTATCTCTGGGACGTTCATTACATCAGTGTCTTACTGTCTGCTATGAGCAGATACTGAGAAGGACACAGAGTTGTGCAGGTCTCTCTACCAGGGTAACAATCTTGGCTAGTCATTTCTAACTCTAAATTAACATGTAGTTACTGTATGGGAATCATTAAATTCTCTGTAGGGGCTGGAGAGGGCTCAGTGGCTAAGAGCACAGAGGACCTGGGTTTGATTCCCAGCACCCACATGGCAGTTAACAACCCTCCTTAACTCCAGTTCCACAGGAATCCAGTGTCCTCTTCTGACCCACCACGGGCAGTGTACAACATGGGTGCACCTACTTTCATGCAGGCAATATACTCACAAACATAAAATATGCTGGGCGTGGTGGCGCATGCCTTTAATCCTAGCACTTGGGAGGAGAGGCAGGCGGATCTTTGTGAGTTCAAGGCCAGCCTGGTCTACAGAGTGAGTTCCAGGACAGCTGGGGCTACAGGGAGACCCTGTCTCAAAAAAGACAAAAAAAAAAAAAAAAGTCAACTCCAGATGGATCAAAGACCTCAATGTGGAACCCCAAACTCTGACTGTGATAGAAAAAAAAGTTGGCAGCAGCCTACAAGACATAGGCAGAGGAAAAGCTTCTTAAATCAGACAGCAGCTGTGCAAGAATTAAAGTCGACAGTTGACAAATGGGACCTCATTAAACTCAAAACTTTCTGTACATCAAAAGAAACCATCAAGGAAGTGAAGAGAAAACCCACAGAGTGGGAGGAAAACCTTCACCAGAGATACATCTGACAAAGCATTGATTTCCAGAATATATAAACTACTCAAAAAACAAAGAAGAAAGAAAACAAAAGACCCACTCAAAAGATGGAGCAAAGAGCTGAACAGAGACTTCACAAGTAAGGAATTAGAGATGGCTGAGAAACATCTTAAAAAGTGTTTAATGTCACTAATTATTAAGGATATGCAAATTAAAACCACTTTAAGATATCATCTCACTCCAATAAGACTGGCTAAGATCAAGAAAATAAATCATATCAAGTACTGGAGAGGTTGTGGGGAAAGGGGAACACTCATCCATTGCTGGTGGGAATGTAAACTGGTATAGCCACTATGGAAAGCAGTGTGGAGAACCCTTGGAAGACTTGGAATGAACTTGCTACCTGACCCAGCCACAAGACTCATCTTACCGCAGAGATACATGCACACCCATGTTTATTGCAGCTCTCTTCACAATAGCAAGGAGCTGGAACCAACCCAAGTGCCCCTCAACTGAGGAGTGGATAGAGAAAATGTGGTACATCTACACAATGGAGTTCTATGCAGCAGTAAAGAAAGATGACATCATGAGCTTTGCAGGTAAATGGCTGGAGCTAGAAGATATCATGCTGAGTGAAGTAACACAGTCCCAGAAAAACAAACGAAGAATGGTATCTCTCACCTGTGGATGCTGGCACCAATTACCTAATTGTATGGCAAACTGAGCAACATTAATGTAATCTGAAAACAACCTTGCTCTTATATTGTAGAATAAGGAATTTTTAAGGAAAAAAATAACAAAAAAGATTCTATGTCTAGCACCAAAAATAAAAATTAAGAAAACTTATCCTGAGCAGCCTCAGGAAGTCTGAACAGACTTCGGTTTCCATTTCAAATAGCACACCTTGAAAGCCAGACATGAGCTGATATGTGTCCTTCCCACTGGCTGATGGCCTAGAAAATCCTAGCATTTTCCACATTAGATTGGCTATTAAGGTTGTTACTGTTGTTACTTTTTCCCTTTGGGAGATTAATTTTGGACCTCAAAGCAAGCTGATGTTTTCATACAAGTTCTTTTTTTTTTTAATACAAATTCTTCTTTTTGTAAATTTATTAACTTTTATTTTTTCATACAAGTTCTTCTAACCACTACATTTAACATCTTTCCCTGCATCTATCAGTAAGTAAGACAAAGGTATCAGCCCAAACTTCCAGCAGAAATTTTGTTACCTCAGCAGACAGACTTCCTCCCAAAAGTAAAGATGTCAGGTTCTGTCCCCTGTTCCTTCCCTCTTGCCCTCTGCCACCCTGAAATCCTGGGCAGCTCTGGGCTCTTGCTGCCTGTCAGGAACTTCTGTCATTAGTCCTATCCCAGGGAGAGAGGAGTTACTGGCAACTGAGTATACAGAAGCGATTGAATGCAAGACTCTTGGTCGCCCAAGGTCCAAAGGGGCTGGCTGCCTAGACTGTGCCTGCTACCACTTCCAACCCAGTTAGCCTTCCAGGTGTGTGTGGGGGGGGTGGCTTTTGATTCCCATTTTCTGTATGGATGAGTGTGGTAGGGTCTTGGCTCTAAATAACTGATAACATTCAATGCCATTTTCTCCAAGAGCTCTTACTGGTTTCATAAAGTCAATCCTCAGTTCCTTACAGTAGTCATGAGGCCAAGGATCTGGCTCAGTTGATAGAGTGTTGCCTAGCATGAACAAAGCCCTGGGTTCAATCCCCAGCACCCACATGGTGGCTAAGAACTGCCTTTAACTCCAGTTCCAGGGGAATCCAACACCCTCCTCTGACCTCCACAGCATTGCATGACATGGGTGCACCTACCTACATGCACTCATACACATAAGAAGTTAAAAAAAATAGTCTGGTCATATCTGAAGTGATCTAAAGTCAGAACCTTCCAAGCCAAGTCACCAAAGTGCTGTGGACATGAATAGGCCCCCAGATAAGTTTTCTTAAATCTCTGTTGGCTTAGCCAGGGTCCAGGGTTGTAGACCAGGGCCTCTGAGGGTAGCAGACTGATTCTTCTTTCTTTCTAAAAATTTGACAATCCTAGTCTACGTAATAAACTGACTACAGGAAGAAGAACAGCGAGTCTGTGTCAGATGCCTAAGGGGTGGGAGGAGTCTACTCATACCTGGTTGTTGGAAACTAGCAGTTCATAGTGGAGATATCAGTTTGGGCAAGGCCTCCACAAAGAATGAATTCACAGATTGGCATGTGGACCTCAGATCCAAGCCCTGTGGCTACTGCGGGGTCATACAGAGCTTGGTGGGTAACTTAGAAAAAGTATTTACTTCCCTTTTATTCGATTTCATTGTTATAAAGGGAAAAGACCAAAAGACTTGCCTTCTTCCATTTCCCAGGGTGTTTTGGTCTGAAAATGCATGTAAAAGCTGGATGTTGCTGTGGATTCCTTGCAAAGACTCCAGCCATCATCGTCTTTTGGCTGGAGAAAATACTTGCACGGTTAGGGGTCCAGCACATATCTTGCAAAAACTGGTATTCTCCATTTCAATTCCATTAAAGTTCTCATACAGGACTGCAGGGAATGTAAACGGGCACCGCCACTGAAAAACTGTTAGTGCCATCAGGTAATTAAAGCTCAACCTTTGCACCCCCTTTGCACTCCTGTCCCTTTGCTCAAGAAAACTCGTATGTATGTTTATCACAAAACAATGATGAGAACGCTGATCACATGTAAATAGCTCAAAACTGGAAACCACCCAGATGACTATCTACAGTAGAATGGATCAGGAAATCACATGTTCACCTGACACTGCCCTACAGTTAGATGACTTTCACAAACATGAGTTTGAATGAAAGAAAGTGGATGCAAAAGAAATATTATGGCACACGAAGTATATACCCGATAAAACTGATGTGTTAAGAGTAATATAGCTGGGTGTGTTGGTGCATGCCTTTAATCCTAGCACTTGGGAGGCAGAGGCAGGCAGATTTTTGTGAGTTCAAGGCCAAGGCCAGCCTGGTCTATAGAGTGAGCTCCAAGCCAGCTGGAACTACAGGGAGACCCTGTCTCAAAAAAACAAAAAAAAAAAAAAAAAAAGAATATAGTTACCCCTGGGCTAGAGGCTGGTGACTAGAAGAGCATATGGGGCTTTGGAGATGCTGGTAATGTTCCATTTTTAGATCAGAGCAATATTTACACAAGAATGTTTCTATTGTAAAGTTGAGTCAGATGTTTATGATACGTGTACATGACTTTAGTCCCAGAACTTAGAGGCAGAAGCAGACAGATCTCTCTGAGGTTGAAACCAGTCTGGTCTACATAGCAAGTTCCAGGATGGCTAGGTAAGACCCTATCCCCCCCACCACCCAATTTTTATAAAATATGTATTTCTCTATGTTAATTGTACAAGGATTAAAGGCTGAAATCAACCTCAAGAATGTAGTTGATGATGCCAAGTGAAAGTTGGGGTTTATTTAGGAAGACCCCCTTTGCTTTTAAAGATGACAGGAAGACCCCCTGCTCTGCAAGCCCCAAAGTCTTTTCCCCACTAACCACTTTGTTATCTTTCCGAAAATCCTTGAGATAGGGTCTCCCTGTAGCCCCAGCTGTCCTGGAACTCACTCTGTAGACCAGGCTGGCCTTGAACTCACAAAGATCTGCCTGCCTCTGCCTCTGCCTCCAGAGTGCTAGGATTAAAGGCGTGAGCCACCACACCTGGCCGAAAATCCTTTTAAAAAAATCCTGAAAAGCAAAGCTTACTAGTTCTATCATACAAAAGTTTCATGTGCTAATAGCATAATTCAGTTCTGCCTTCTGAAATGATCCAGACGAACTTTGTTGTCACTTCAAACATGTCTTGCACCAAACTAGCTCAGGAAGAAATACCGTCTTTCTGTCCTGTGAGGTTAACTGCCCTGATGACTGAGGTTTATAAAAATGGGGGCTGGGAAAACTGCACACCCTCCAGCATTTGAGAAAAAGTTCAGCAGCATCACTCTGTGCTTTTTAAATATTTATTTTGATTTTATGTGTATGTGTATGCTTGAGTGCCCATAGAAGCCCTGGATCTCTGGGGGTGGAGAGATGGCTCAGCGGTTAAGTGTGCCAGTGCCGGCTGCTCTTGCAGAGGACCCGGGTTCAATTCCCAGCACCCACATGGTGGCTAAGAACTGTCTTTAACTCCAGTTCCTGGGGAATCTGATGCCCTCTTCTGACCTCCGCGGCATTGCACGACACAGGTGCACCAACCTACATGCAGATAGTACACTCATACACATAAAAATAACAATAAAAAAAGTAAAAAAGAAAAAAAAAAGCCCTGGATCTCCTGGAGCTGGAGTTACAGGCTGTTATGAGCCTCCTCTGTAGGTTCTGGTAACTGAACCCGAGTGGGTTTACTGTGCTTTAATTTCCTAACCATCTCTCCAGCCCCAAAGTGTGCTTAAAAACAAACAAACAAACAAACACTTCTAATTAAAATGGTTTTAGTTTTGGACTAGGCATATAACTCAGTAGTAAGGCTGAGTTCCATCCTTCCACACTGGAAACAAACAAAATAAATTCATGTTCATTTTTAAGTCTGTCATGTTGGAGAAGTATAAAGAGGAAGTCACTCTAACAAATAAAGATCAGCCCTGCTATCATGGTCCCATATTGGCATTTGGTGAATGTCTAGCAGTTCCCAAGGCATAGATAGGAATTATTTTGTAAACTTAGATACAAACTAAAACAAAAAGCAAATTGTTAAGGGAACTCACGTGCTTAACCCCCCTCCAGCCCCCATCTCTTCTGAGATGAAGGAGAGAGAGGAACTAGGGGCTACAGGACACTGTGGAATAGCCTTTCTAGTCTGCCTTTGATGAGATGCGGCTCTGATAAGGACATAGTTGGGATTCTAAGGCAAAGAGTGGCCTTCCAATCCAGCATCCACATGACTGGGGGTGGGAGGTGAATGGAAGGAGGAGTGTTTGCCCTGGGGGCTTTTGGAGAAAGGGACTCACAGAATGAAAGCAGAGGCCACCGCAGAGCAAAGGGGAGCATGTGTGGCTCTGAGCTGCTGCCCAAGCTGTAAGTGACTACCTACCTGAGCAGATGAACAAATCCAGAAGGGGAACGTGACCGAGATGATGAGGGCTCTGGAGACTTGAAAACGGGTCTCAGACTTGCTCAAAGGAAAGAAACAGAATGAAAGAATGTATCACTGAACCCACTACTCTTAAAAACAACCTCACAGTCTCTTCTGTGACTTTTAAAAGGAATTGTCTTCATCAGACATTATAGATGCTAATATTTGAATTCTACCATCTTACGTTAAACACAAAAATAAAATTCCTCTAATTGGTTTTCCCTAAATTCTCACAAAAATGAAAATTAATATAACTACTGGGAGGGTTAGAAAACCCTGACCTTACCCGCAAGCTGTGGCCTGCCCTGCTGACCAGGGTGACTAGGTGTATATCATTGGCTATCAGAGGATGTCAAGGATACTCTGAGCTGGGGAGAGATATAGGAGTATCTCCCCAGCTAGCAAGGTTTTTCAACTGTGAGGGTGTTAAGACTGTAGCCACCAGAACAGAAAGTCCTCAGAGCTGGGTAAATCTCCCTAGAGACACTGTTATATTAAGAACTAAGATTGATGTAGACGGTTAGTATCCATTATCACTGGTTAATAACAGAGAACAAGCTCAGTCATTGTTGCCCATTTCTTTGAATATGTATGTGCACTGCCCCAGTCTACTTGCTTCACATTTACTAGCCTGTGTAGGACCCCATGAGTCCATAAGGCCAGTGCCATTAGCTACATTTTGAAGATGAGGAAATGGAAGCAAAGAGCATAGTATTCACAGAGCTAGAATGTGAGATTCCAAAGAATACTCTGAGGAAAGGCCTGGTGCCCCAAACCTGACTCAACATTGGGAGAAATTAAAGATTAGATTGGAGACCAAACTTCTCTGCAATAAGTGTAGGGAACACACTCTAAGTTCTTTGATTGTTTCAAAGGCTTTAGAAAGTCATAGAACACACACACACACACAAAGTCATAGAACACTAGAGCTCACCATCAGTTCACTTATAGCAGGTGCTGGCTTCTTGATCTTGCATCAGAGTGTGTGTTCACCTTCTGAAATTGCAAAAAATGAAAGTGTGTATATGTAAATATAAATGTCCATGTGTGTAAGTGTATGGGTATGTGTAAATGAATAGATGAGAGTAAATGTGTGGTATGAGTGTGTAAATGGGGCATTTATGATTATGTAAGTGCATTTATGAGTATATCTGAGAATGCTATATGGGCACATGGGATTGTAAATAAGTGGGAATGTATATACGTCTCTCTGTGTGTAAAAGGTGTCTAAATAGTGTAGGCCTGTGTGAGCACACTGTCCCTGTTTGTGTAATACAAATGTACAGGAGTGTGTGTGCGTGTCACATGTTTCCAAGTAAACTCAGGTGTGCTACCTCCAACTTCCTTTGCTTGCCACAAGGTCAGGTGGCGCATGCGCCCTGCCCTCTGAGAACAGAGCTTGAGGGAGTTGTCCAAGGACAGCTCTGGCAGCAGAGAAGCTTGGAGAAGCTGACGAGTTGACTTCAAGCAGCCGCCGAGCGACACCCACTCAGCGCTATAGCTCCGCTCCTCCCACTTCACCTCCAGATTGATGCCTGGCTTTGGTGGCTTTTCCTTTCCTCCTAGATGATGCACGAGGAGGAAAGCGACCAGTCATACAGAGAACTGAAGTGTGCCTAGGGGCACAGGGTTTGGTGCCAGCCAGACTTTGTCTCAAATTCCGGCTTTCTCTCAAAGTCGCTGAGGGACTGTGAGCAAGCCACTTTGCCTTTCTGCCCTCACTCTCCTTGTCTAACTAAACACAGTAATAATATTCAGGGTAAGAACTTAACATTGCCGATCACAGGAGTCAACGTGTCTAAAACAAAAACAAGCGAAGATCCTTAGACGCAGTACTTTGCACAGATAAACTTAATAAATGACATTTTGTTCCGATGAACAATGAAAGTCTTTTCTCACGTTTCTTCTTTCCAAAGAGCCACCTTGAGCTTAATCCACAATGAAGCCAGGCTCCATGGGAGATCTGCAGGTCTGTGGCCCACCTTAATTACCCATTAGGGCACTTTGGAAGCCATCGACAAACAAAGCCCCAGGGTCACAAAGAGTTAATACACTAGAACTGCAGCCGGCTCACCTCACAAAAATTAGCCTTGGGTTTTCCAAGAGGAAAGAGGAAAAAGTCCCCATTATACAACAAGCCTCACTGGCTGAAAATACTGACCAGGGTGAATTATGCCTCTTTAAAAATGAAACACTACACCCATAAGTGTCAGTTGATAGCCTGACTTTTCAAGGAGCAGAAAATGAAATAAAGAAAGCAACTCTTCAGCAGGGAGGCCATGGTGTCACGGAGGAAAAGCCAGGCTGAACAATGACTGAGTAGCCGCCAGGCCACCTGCCTGGGAGGCAGGAACTGAGTCAATAAAGGCACTAAACAAACAGTTGTGCTCTAGTGCTCTAAATCAGTTTGTACAGTGGTTAAAGCTTGTGAGCCGAGTGTTGGAAGCCTACATACATCCTCAGTTAAATCGGAGCCAAGTTCCCGACGCTTTGTTTACTCAACCCTGTCATTGCAAGATGGCTGCTGGCAGGGTCTAGAACAATGCTGTGGAGAGCGTAGGAGAGATCAGCAAGGACTGAATCTGTACCTCGGAGCAGCTCCCCTGCCTGCAGGAGACAGGATTAGCTGCATAGTCTCACAGATGGGGACTGAGAGTCCCATTACCCTAATGAAACAGAGGCTGTATGAAGAGAACAAGGACAGGAAAGGCCTCTCAGCAGCTTCTATCACTTAGAGACAGTCTCAGAAAGCAGCTTCTAAGCTTCCTCCTCCCGGTGTGGGAAAAGGAGCCGGGCGTGTGGCGCAGGCCTTTAATACCAGCACTAGGGAGGAAGAGGCAGGTGGATTTCTATGAGTTCAAGGCCAGCCTGGTCTACATAGTGAGTTCCAGGACAGCTGGGGCTACAGGGAAACCTTGTCTCAAAAAAACCAATGTGGGAAAAGGGCCTGAAAGAAAGAGGGTGGCTGAAAGGCAGGGCCAGTGAGTCCTGTCACCCTGCAAAGCAATGCACCTGTCTTCCACCTGTTCACTTAAAACACACCTCCTCTCCAACGATGGAGTCCTTTAGAACTGAAACACATTTGAATGCAAATATTTTGGCAAACACTATACTTGTCTTAAGTGTGGTATTTGGCACAGTGTTGTATTAATGGACAAGCCACCCTTAATGCTTTTGTTACTATGAAAAGCTGGAAATGTTTTTGTGAGGCTGTGGTGGAGCGGGTCAGTTCTCCTAATAAATTTGAATTGCAAAATGTTTCATATTTTGAAAGCTGTAAGAGCTGAGAAGATGGCTTCCAACATGACTTCCAACATGGCTTCCGACGTGGCTTCCAACGTGGCTTCCAATGTGGCTTCCAATGTGGCTTCCAACATGGCTTCCAACGTGGCTTCCAACATGGCTTCCATGGAGACCCAGGCAGCAGTTCACAAGTGTTCCATTTTTTCCCCATGGTACACATGTCTCTCATGTCTGCAACAGTCACATTTTCTGGACCTAGCATGGTAGCTTATGCCTATAATCCCAGCAATCAAGTGGCTGAGGTGGGATGATGGCTATGAATTTGAGGTTGGCCTGGGGTCCATAGTGGCAGTACGGGGTCAGAGATGCAAATGGATCCTGAGAAATAAGAAGTCATTAACTTTATTCAGACCTAATATCTCAAAATTTTCTGTTTTGAAATTTCATAATTCCTTCAGAGTCATGATTCTTAACCAGGGAGCTGGGGTTGTCCTCAAGGGGACATTTGTCAGGATTGAAGACACATTTAGTGGTGGCAAAGAAGGTTGGGTGGAGTGCAGCTGTGGGTAGGAGGTTAGAGATGTTGCTTAATGCCTGACAATGACAGCTCCCATAGCAAAGGATTTTCCAGCCCCAACTGTCAACAGAACTGAGGATGAATCCTGTCTTCATGTCCTGGAATTATTGACAATCATCCATCTGAACTAATTCATAATATGGTTTTCATGGCTAAGAGTCCACAGAGAAACCATCCAGGGCCAGGTGAGCTTTAAAGAGGTTCTTATTTCTTATTTATCCCTGGGCTTTAACTCTCTCTCTCTCTCTCTCTCTCTCTCTCTCTCACACACACACACACACACACACACACACACACACACACTTGTGAGCAGTCCCTCCCCCATTTTCCTGCCCTGTTGATATGAAGTCATCCAGGTACTAGACTGAGGGGGAGAGCGAGCCAACCTGCCAGGTCTTTCCAGCAAAGGCTGAAGTGAAGAAGTCGGTGCGAAGGCTCCCCCTACCCACAGTTGCTAGGAAGCACAAGCACTGACTGACAAACCATCCTAATTCACATCACCAAGCAATGGGAAGGTTCCAAGTTCAAGGAGGGAAGGCGTGGAGCTAGCTCAGCTCGAAAACACAAACAGCCAAAGTTGGCCTGGAGACTGCTGTCCTCTTCTGTGTAGGAAGATCCAGTTTGAATTGGGGGCTAGTTCTCAGCTAGCACCCCTCAGGGCACCACGTGGATGGGAGTCAGGGGATTTCTCTGACCCTACCCCAAGGAGGAGCAGAAAACGTGGCCTAGGTGCGTGGTGCTGGGTGGGGTGGCAGTGTGCAGTGGTGTGGAATTTGGGGGCCTGTGATTGGTTCTGGGAACGGATGTCATTTGGCTTATAAAAGCAGGCTGTAGCAGGAGATAAATTGAATTTTCCGTTACCATCATTACAGAATTCCTGGCTGTCATTAAATTTTTTGCTTGCATACAAGCCAAAGCAGGCCTGCATTTCATTCAGGTGGCCAGTGGGTTGGAAAGAGTTTCTTGGACCACCAATCTGGATAGCTGCTGTGGTGAAGTGAATTGTGAGTGAACATAGGCTGAAGATAGGCCATCAGCCATCAGCCTGAAATTCCTGTCCAGGGGTCAGCAGTCTTTGGGCCGGTGGGAAATCGCAGCCAAGAGTGGGAAAACGTGTATCATCCTAGGCTAAGGGCCTGAGTTGGAGGTACCTCTCAGACAGGGTCAAGAGGCCAGTTTCCTACAGTGGCCGCAAGCAGGTACTATGTTCCCCTTCCCTTTGTAGGGCCGCATGGTACCTGCTCATTATGAAGAAAGCTTCTTACACTTCTGCACAGCTCTCTACTAACTGTTCATGAGAACATGCAACTGCATTCTGGGACACAGCTTCTCAATCGTAGTGGCAAAGAGACACCACAGTTAAGATGCTGCAGTTAAGAGCACTGGCTACTATGGTAGAAGACTTGGGTTCGGTTCCCAACACCTACATGGCAGCTCGTAACTCTCTGTATCCAGTTCTAGAGGATCTGATACCATCTTCAGGCCTCTATGGATATTGCATGACACTGGCACACTTACATACATGCAGGCAAAACAGTCATACACATAACATAAAATTAATTAATTTTAACAAAAGACACTCGTGAAGAGACCTTTCAATTTCTGTCTGATGCTCAGGTTGACTCCAGAGTTGTAAGGAAAAACTTCAGTGATGAGTTCTAGGCATCAGTGTTTTTTAAGTTAACTTTTTATTTTATTTGTGTGTTGTGCAATGCCATTGGAGATCAGAAGAAGACACTGGATCCCCTGGAACTGGAGTTATGGACAGTTGTTAGCAGCTATGTGGGTTCTGGGATTTGAACCCGGGTCATCTGTAAAAGTAGCCAGTGCTCTTAACCTCTGAGCCATCTCTCTAGCCCCCTTAACTTAACTTTTATTGAAGGATAACATACACATATAAAATGCATTAAGTCTCTAAAAGGTCCACATCTGGGTATTTTCTCATCTAAACTGAAAGCAGGATCTTGAAGAGATCTCTGTACGCCCATGTTCAAAGTGACATCAGTTACAGTAATTAAAAGGTAAGGCAGTAAGTGTCCATCGCCATGTGTACAGATGAACAAATGTGGAATATATACAAAAGGGAATATTTTTCAGTCTTAGAAAGGAAAGGAAAAAAAAAAGAAAGGAAAGGCAAAAAAATTTTTTTTTCCTTTGAGACTGCTCTTCCTGTAGCCCCAGCTGTCCTGGAACTTGCAATGTAGACAAGGCTGGCCTCAGACTCAGAGATCTGTCTGTTTCTGCTTCCCAAGTGCTTGGATTAAAGGCACACGCCACCACACCCGGCACATTAAGTATTCTTAAAAATTATTGTTACTGCTGGGCATGGTGGCGCACGCCTTTGATTCCAGCACTTGGGAGGCAGAGGCAGGTGAATCTCTGTGAGTTCAAGGCCAGTGTGGTCTACAATTCGAGTTCCAGTCCAGCTGGAACTAAAGGAGGCCCCTTCTCAAAAAGACCAAAAAAATTATTGTTATTATGTTGATGAAGATGATAATATGTGTGTGTGTGTGTGTGTGTGTGTGTGTGTGTGTGTACCACAGTGCTGTGTAAAGGTCAGAAAACTTTTGTAGAGTCAGTTCTCTCTACTTTTATGTGGGTTCCAGGGCTTGAACTCTGATTATCAGGTTCAAACAGCAAGCACAACATCTCACCAGTCCATGGCTTGAGGTTGTTTTTTTTTTTTTAAGATTTATTTATTTTTATTTTATACATACAAGTGTTTGTCTGCACATATGTGTGTATACAATGTGCATGCCTGCTGCCTGCAGAGGCCACACTGATCCCCTGGAATTGGAATTACAGACCATGGTTACCTGCCATTTCGGCGCTGGGAACCAAACCCAGGTTCTCTACAAGAGCAGCCCATGCTCTTAACCTTTGAGCCATCTCTGCAGCCCTGGACTGAGCACTTTTTTTTGGTCTTTTTGAGACAGGGTCTCCCTGTAGCCCCAGCTGTCCTGGAACTCATTCTATAGACCAGGCTGGCCTTAAACTCACAAAGACCCGCCTGCCTCTGCCTCCCAAGTGCTAGGATTAAAGGCATGCACCACCACGCCCAGCTGGACTGAGCACTTATAATTTATCATTTCTTTTAACACAGAAAACGTAGACTCAGACTGACAATGTGTATTTCGAATGAGATCCAAGTCAAGGGTTTCCACACCATGTCCAGCATTGCTCAGTAGCTAGCAAAGGTCAAAACATGTAGCCCCTTCCTTCTCCTGTGCTCCCAGATAACTTGGCTCATTCTCCAGCCGCTCACCCTTCCAGGCCAGGTTTTGAGGAACTTGGAGCAGGTGATTTCAAATGTTGGTTTTAGATTTAGCTGTTGACCTAACTGCTATGTCCCCTACTTGTAGAATAATGGTCTTCAGGAGGCAGGGTGACAGCCTGTCTGAAGCCATTAGCATCAGCCTCAGCTTCAGGAGCAATTCAGAAATTAAACAGAGTTTAACCAAAAACTTTTAAGATATATAGTCTATGAAGGTCCAAAGCCCTGACATGTGGTTCCCCCCAGAATCCCAAGCCTCACCGAGTCCCAAAGACAACTGCATCACAATTGAAGCAGCTGGCAAGAAATTAGTTTGGCATTAACTTCTATCTTTGTCTGTGTTGCTTTAACAAAATACCTGAAGCTGAGTACTTTAAAAAGAAGAGGTTTATTAAGCTGGCAGTTTTCAAGCTCCGAGAACACACCACCGACATCTGTTAAGCTCTGGTGAGGTCTTTCTAGCTACAGTGCAACATGGATGGCATCGTGTGAGACATCAAAGATGGAGAGATCACATGGTGAGGCAGGAGCAAGAAATAACCCAGTCTCACCAGAACTAACCACAGTCCCTGGAGCATTACATTAATCCCTTCTGAAAGAGCCACAGTTTTCACTAAACTCCATGTCCTAAAAGTTTTATGGCTCAACACTGCCACAGTGGGGACCAGGACATGACTCCTGGGGGATACATTCAAACCAAACCATATGTGGCCTCAGAAACCCATTTCATGATGAAACAGTGGTGGGCTGGCCAGGACTGAACTCAGAGCTTTTCCAAGAGTATTACTCTCCTCATAACACTTCCCAGGTTCGGATTCCTCCCACCGGGATCACATCTGGTCTACGTCTAGCCAGGATGTGGATGGAGGAACTCTGTAACTTAAGACGCACTTACTCAACATCTCGGAGGCAGCCACCTTGCCCCATCTTGGTGCATGCTGAAGTAACTCATGAGAAGAGAAATTAACATCACCAGGAGAACATCAAATCTTTCTGACATTTCAGAATTGACATTTTCAGCCATGGTCTTTTTTCAACAAGATTTTTTTTTTTAAGCATTTAATAAGTTCCAGGATTAGGAATTTTTCTCCCTAGAGGTAAATATTAGCCATAGTCTGCAAAGATAGCTGTTAACTGAATATTGACTAAACCTAGAATATTTCTCCCAGACATCAGAACATATTGAATTAAATGCTATTTCTCACAGGTTCCATAGTACTACTCTGGACTCTTCTCTATATATATCCACACAGAAATGAAAGTCTCCAGACATTTCTGAAGTGAAAATTTTATGTGACTTTTTAGATACTCACAAATGAAACAGGAAGAAAATTAATGTGATCAGACATGTCCATTTTGAACATAAAGATGGAGAATATGGTAAGTCTAGAAACTGCTAGAAGTCTTGGAAGAGGGCTGGAGAGATGGCCTAGCAGTTAAGAGCCCCGACCGCTCTTGCAGAGGACCTGGGTTTGATCCCCAGGACCCACATGGCGGCAATAAAGAGTGCAGACAGACTCTCTCCAGCACAGTTAGCCCTGGATTTCTTCAACATTTATCTGTAACCGCAGCAAGCTACCCCTTTCATCCAAACTCACCAAGCATGAACATATTTGTATCATTCCAAACAGTTTCCATGTATACATTCCGTCAGGACAGGTAAGCGAATGAGGACTGGAGTGGAAAACTACAGACTCGTCTTTACAAAAATTCAATGTTTTTCAATGTGATTCAATGTTTTTCTTCCTGTAGCAGTTCTGACCAAGATTCCCTTTTACTAATAAAAATTTACCTAATCTCCTATTTTTTATCTAGGTCTGGTTATGTAGCCCAGGCTGGCCTAGAACTCATAATTCTCTTGCTTTAGCCTCCTGAGTGCTGAGATTATAGATACGTATCATGACAGTTGCCTTCAGACCAGATGGTTTTTAGGGACTATTTTCCTCACAGGATATCCACAGACATCTTTCTGATTCTTATGACAGCTCACATGGAAGACCAAATACTTCCTTCTTTCTAAAATAGTCCAGTGGAAAATGCAAGAAATGTTTTATTGAATCTGTTCACCCTTAGCTTACAAGAGTCAGCCATACTATGGGTTTGTGCTTTCTAGAACAGTCTCCACTAGTCTGGCCCTGTGTTCAGTCGCCTTCTTGCAGCATAATCAGATAAATCATGACTGAAGAGACATCAGGCTAGTCCTTCCAGGACCCAACCTTGTGCATCTCCCATCCAGGGCTTTAGTCTGTAGTATGTGCAAAAATATTTAATAATGGGCTCTTCCAAAATAAAAGTTTACATTTTCCAACACCCTTGGTACAAAAAACATCACCAGAGCCAATTTCCAGCTATCACCAGTTATTGAACCTGAAGTTGGGAAGAGATGTACAAAACAGCTTCTAGCAATCTGAGGGAGCTGCCTCCGAAATCCACTGTTAGCTCTGGACACCAGCTCCCTGGTGACTGTGGCAGGCTTCATACCTTCTTTTCCTAGTGAGCAGGGAGGCCGTGAGATAGGCTTACTGCTAACTCAGGTGAGCAAGAAAACACTCGAGACAGACGGGAACTCTCCTGATGTGTGGTGACCTGTTCTCTCATCTCAGTGCTTGCCTGTTCCGTTCTCCCTCAAACTGAGCAAGCAGCATCATGGACACTGCAGCCTATGAATACTGTTAATGATGTCTACGGTGTGACCATTGCCAAAAGTCATGACCCAGAGCATGGTGAAGAGTTAAACACAGTAGAGACTGCATTTAGAATCAGACATGAGAACTGGCTCAACTCTTGATCTAAATTAAGCTGAAGTGATTCACGTCGTGGCAAAGAAAAATAAATCTAGAGTCAGCAGAGCAGAGGGAAAAGAGATGGAGAAAAGTGAAGAGTTTCTGGGCATGGCGGCACACGCCTTTAATCCCAGCACTTGGGAGGCAGAGGCCAGCCTGGTCTACAGAGTGAGCTCCAGGCTAGCTGGGACTAAAGGGAGACTCTGTCTTAAAAGGAAAATTGAAGAGCTTTGTCTGCAAACTCCATCTTAAATCCACAAGCAGAGGACACTGTGTTCATCTTGAACTCAATCAAGTTTTCCAAATAAGTCAGAGCCACGTAAGCAGGTGTGGTGCAGGCCCATAAGCCCAGCACACTTGGGAGAGGGAGGCGGGAGGATCAGAAGTTCAAGGTCATCCTAGGCCACATAGCAAGTTTAAGGCCAGCCAGGGTGACATGAGACCCTGTCCAAAAATCCAAACAAGAAAAAGAGAAAAAAGTTATAACCAAATAATAAATATACTTTGTAAGTAAAAAGCCAAAGTTCATTTATCCTATATTGCCTGGTAAACTTTCCTTAAATGGCTGTGGACAAGTTGTGAAATAAATATTATTCTTCCAAAGAGTCTAAGGACTATATGAAGAAATGAATTTCAAGTGATTTGTCTAATTTCTTTTTTTTTTTTTTGTTTTCTTTTGGCTTCTTGAGAGCAGGATCTCCTGTAGCCCAGTTGTCCTGGAACCAGTATGTAGACAAGGCTGGCCTTGAACTTACAGAGATCCTCCTGCCTCTGCCTCCCAAGTGCTGCGATGAAAGCTGTGTGCCACCATGTTCAGCTCACTAAAGGTATTTTTCTCAGAATCAGCCTGAAACTAGTTTGGCTGCATTAAAAAAAAAAAAAATCCATCTTCTAAGAGATAGCCCAGCCTTGGTAGTCTCAGGCACTAAAGGCAGTTCTTGGTGTGATTCCTTCCTGTCTCCTCCACCTCCACTTCTTCCCTTTCTTTCCTTTCTTTTTTTTTTTTTTTTTTTTTTTTTTTTTTGTTGTTGTTTTGTTTTCTAGTCAGGGTCTCCCTATAGTCCCAGCTGGTCTGGAACTCACTCTGTAGACCAGGCTGGCCTTGAACTCAGAGATCCACCTGCCTCTGCCTCCCAAGTGCTATTCCTGGCTCCTTTCCTTTTATAAGTGTCATATATTCAGAAGAAGGTCAGACAAATATCAACTACATAGGGATGAGGAAACACACTCCTCACATACACTACTCAGGCCAAGAAGCAGGATCGTACTAGGGCTAGTCACACAACTACAGGTACCTAGGGCTAGTCACACAACTACAGGGCCTCGTGCAGAATGAAAATGAGAGGCTTCTTGCCTGAAAATCAGGGCTCATGCTGGGCTGCTGACCCCACAAACATGCTGAAGCAGGTACAGTGATGTTACTCCAGTAACATCCCAGGGACCATGCCAGAGAGTGCAAATGTGTTTATTCTATGCAACAAGCAGCTTATATAGACAAGTCTGGGATGAGCAGCCCCTACATCTGTGACATCACCCCTCAGTGGCCAGTCCTAGACCTCCACACCATCGTGTGTCATCCCAGCTCTTGGGGTGACATATTCAGAAAAGGGGCATGCTGACAGTGACTTCTGAGCACGTGCTAGCTGAAAGCAGAGCGTGCCCTGCATCTTTTGCTCCTCCTAGTGTGTTAAGCAGATTGGTAGCCGGCATACTCTCAAGACAGGTTTGAGTCCAGGATTGCTGTCCCACAGGCTAGGATGTTATGAAGCATATTAAGATGCATCTTTTTTCTCCCACATTTCTTCTCTGATCACCTGCGTGTCCCATTGTTCCACCAAATTTCATTCACAAAACCCAAGTTCCAGCCTAGGCCCAGTGATGACGCTTATAGTTCTAGCACTTGGAAGGGGGAGGCAGGAGCATCAGCAGTTCAAGGCCAGCCTTGGCTACATGTTGAGCTCCAAACCAGTTTGGGTTCCATGAAATACTGTCTCAAAACTGCCAGGTGTTAGGTCTGGTGTAGTGGCACATGGGTTTAATCCCAGCATTCAGGCCAAGGCAGGTGGATCTCTATGAGTTTGAGGTTAGTCAGCTCTATATATTGAGTTCCAGGACACGCTACAGGGAGACCCCATCTCAAAAAACACAAAACTAAAACAAACAAACAAACCTACCTGGTGTAATCCTAGCAATCAGGAGGCTAAGGCCGGAGAATTTCCTCTAATTCAAGACCTGCTCAGGCTACGGGGTGAGACTTCCTCTGAAAGAAAAAAAGGAAGAAGGAGAAAGAGGAAGAGGAGGAGGAGGAGGAGGAGGAGGAGGAGGAGGAGGAGGAGGAGAAAAGAAAGGTAAACAACAAATTAGCAAATAAACAAAAGCCAGAACTCAACAAAGCAAGCAGGCAACGACAAAACTCAGGCTCTTTAAAACCATATTATGATTGAGAATGCTTGTGATCCGAGCACTCAGGAGGTGGAAACAAGAGAATCAAGGTCATCCTTGGCTACATAGTGAATTCAAGGTCAGGCTGGGCTATGTAATGAGTTCCAGACCATCTTGGGCTACCCTGCCAAAATAAAGTAGAACAAAATGAAACAAACAATAACACATAACATAACCCCCTAAGCTGCAAGGTAACATTACATAGGATTTCAAGCCAAGACAGAAGAACATTAAAACCAAAAAGGGGAAACTTCTGAGAACAAAGCACCATATGAATATCTGAATTAAATTCCCACACAGTCACCCTCGCAGTTGGAAGTTGTCCCTATATGTCTTTCAAGTAATAATAAAAACTTGAATGATTCATAACAAAGGGACTGACTCTATTAGGAAATTGGAAGGCAATGTGAGGTAGAGGCAGATACAGAAGCCAGAGAGAGTTCCATCTCCCTCTCCCAGAAGCTATCAGTTGAAAAATTCTTTAGGTTGACTTGAGATTTCTTCTCCACCTCCCCATGTCTATGCTGGGATTTTGTCTGGTTTGAGCTTGCATGGCACTTGCGCACACTGTCACCCTTGCTGTGAGTTCATACGTGTATCTGACCAGCTGTCTGGAAAACTATTTCCTGTGGTCACCCACCACCTCCAGCTCCTACAATCTTTCTGCTCCCTCTTCTGCAATGGGCCCTGAGCCTTGGGAGACAGAAGTTTGAACAAAGTATACTATTCAGGGATGAGCACAATGCATCTTCTTGTTCTCTGCACACTGTCCAGTTGTGAGTGTCTGTGTCAATCACCATCTGCTGCATAAGGAAACCTCTCTGGAGGGAGTTGAAAGGTGCATTCATCTTATGTGTGGAGGTTATATTGAAGATGTGTCACTTAGGGCTAAGTGCCTCTCACACAATTATTCTCTGCATTTGACCAGTTGTGGAATTCTGTATTAGTCTCTATTTGTTGCCAAAAGAAGCTTCTTTGATTGAATGGTGAGAGGTAGGCTTGTATCTAAGGATTTGGAGCTAAGATCCACAAATGAGAAAGAACTTATGTCACTTGTTTTTCTGAGTCTATGTTACTTCACTTAGTACATCAGTTTCTAGTACCATCCATTTACCTGGAAATTTCATGATTTTGTCTTTCTTTCTTTCTTTCTTTCTTTCTTTCTTTCTTTCTTTCTTTCTTTCTCCTTTCTTTCTTTCTTTCTCCTTTCTTTCTTTCTTTCTTTCTTTCTTTCTTTCTTTCTTTCTTTCTTTCTTTCTTTCTTCCTAAAAAAAAAAAAAAAAAAGAATATAAATAAAAATAAATAAAAAAAAAAAAAAAGTTCTATACTGTACAAAAAAAAAAATTAAAGTTTTAAAAAATAAAAAATAAATAAATAAAAAAGAATGATATGTTAGGCGAGAGATAGCCTAGCGGTTAAGAGTGCACGACTGCTCTTGCAAGACGTACGAACGCCGGGATCGATCCCAGCACCCACATGGCAGCTGATAAATGTAAACTCCAAATTCCAGGAGACCTCCGTCCAGGGGAATCCAATGCTCCTTTCTTGACCCCACGGCATTGCAACGACACGGGGTGCACAACCTCGCATGCAACAGTACATCTACACATAAAAAATAAATAAAAAAATAATATCCTCTTATTGAGGGATAGCAGAGAAGGTTACCTTGGTCTAGTGCGTCTAAAGAGACTACCATAACTGCTCTTCAGGTGAGCCCAAGAAGTTTTCACAATTACCACAATCACCAAGAATTAGGCTTAGCTGAGGTTTACCCGTTCTCTTTTTAAATCTTCACAGTTCCCAGGTAGGTAAATCCGATCATCCACTCTTCTGACCTCCACATCTCAGGCTATTGCATTAGATCACATGTGAAGTGCAACAGAACTATCTTTCTGACGTGGAAAAATCCCTTAATCCTACATGAGATGCGAGTACACTCTCCATAGACACATTAAAAAGATAAAAAATATTAAAAATAATTCATTTATTATATATAGTGTAGTCATTCTCCAATGCAATGCTTTCAAATTCGGTGCCATCTAAGAGACTTCTATTAATACAGTCTATGATACCAGAATAGAAACTAGCATGTTATACGGTGTGTAGTAGATGTAAGGGACGCTCCGCATATGATATTCTTCAATTGCGAAAGTGGCATGTAGAAGTAACCGCATTGCAGCATATCAAAAACTTCTCTGAATGTCGCGCCTAGAATAAAAGAGAAGGCAACCTTAGCAAGTGACATGCTCTCCCAATGCTCGAGGCTCATCTTTCTGCTTAACCGCACTAGCAGCAGAACTCTTCTTAATGACAGAGAAATATAAAACAAACAAAATCTGTTAGTTTGGGGCTGGAGAATGGTGGACACGTAAAAGTGGTTTCAAATGAAAATCATGCACAACTTATACACTCTGAACAGACAAGATGAAACCTGGAGTTTGGCCGCATTCAGCGCAGAAGAGCCACCCAATGTTGCGTAGACTTGGGATAACCGCATGAATAGTGCCACGATATCCAAGTGGGGATAATACATTAGTCACACATCACCTCTTTTTATGACTTCTACTAAAGTACTATGCATGACACGGCCGAACATTGTGATAATGCTATGCACATATTATTACACCGTTATACTAATTCGTATAGACTCTCGGTGACAGAGCATAAAAAAATAAATTTACAATTTGTTTAAAAATCAATATAATTTATAAGAGTGAGAACTCAGACATGAAAATCCTATAATCACTATCAACCTGGTGGAAGAACTCAGGGTTTTTAAGGTGGGTTTACCATGCATCTGATGTGATTTTCTCTTCTGCTTTGGTTCACCCATTCATTATGTAATTCTGAAGGTGAATTTATGTATGTGTGTACATGTAGGTACATGCATAAATGATATTGTATTAGAGGTAGATGAGCTTAGAATGATAGAAAGGATTGTATAACAGATAGAGCATTTGGAGTGTGAAGGGAGTTGTACCTCAGAAGGAGTAATGTATGTGAATTTGAGGTTCATATTTTACACTTTATAAGTTACAGAATAATGAGTTTATTTTTTACCCTACCTATTTATAAATGGAGTTTGAGCGTTAATACTTTGGTGGAAGAGTGTATAATATTTTCATTATACTCCATCTTTCCTCCACCACATAATATAATGGATACTTCGCGATAAATATAACAATATGACTGAGTGTGGAATTTGGCACCAGGGTTGTAGTAAGTTTCCTCGTCCCCAAGAATTCGAATAACAAAACTCTGTGGGGCGTGTGACATATATGAGAGAAAACAAAATATTGAGACCAAACTCTGAAACTGACTCTAGTTAGCAAGAAGAATGGGGTGCTAGTCCTGAATGACTGGAGTTTTTTTAAGCTGAACCGTTGTCCCCTAATGGCGAATAGAGGCAGTGGAGCTGCGTCACACGAAAGTTCGTGCGAGTCAATGTTCTGGTACAAGCTTCTGGCTTGGTGGGGGCTCGGGCAGTGTGCACGGTGCACCCATGCCACAATGGACGTGTTATGAAAGGTTGGAGGTGTGTGGCGCGAGAAGCCATTGTGCTTAGGCCATAATGCTCTATGTCGTGGTAATGGTAGGAGGAGGGACATCTGTGGGGTAAGAAGAAGGGTTCTCTCATGAAACGAGACTCCTTATCATAAAAAATTTTATACCTGTCCATTATAGGACCATGGATGACTTCACAAGTCTCTTATTAACGAATATGATAGCTCTCTATTAAAATATCAAGTTATTGTTCTTCGTTAACGCGAGTCTTATGGTAGCCATCCTGGCCTCTATATATCTCATAATACGGAAGGCAACTCTTCAATAGGAGCCAGCAAGGCAGAAGTGATGCATACCTGTTGAGAATGGTCTCTCATAAGGCGCTAAGACTTGGCGAGGTTATCAAGATGCAATTACTTTTTATCCTACAGAGTATAGCTAAACCGAAACCCCACTCGCCGTGAAGAAATACAAATAATTACCATGTTCAGAATATTCCACAAATATTGAGAAATTAATTCCAAAGTGATACATAATCTGGAGGAAGTAGAAAATGCTGCAAAATGCCAAGTGGGGGCCTCTAGATAAATATCTGGTTTCCCATTTACTAAATATTAATAAAAATGATATAATATAGCACAGCAGGGTGAACATTACACCTAAGCGCAATGGGCAGCTCCATGGCGCTTTTTAATCACTCTCCACGAGGCAGGAGAGGGCATGAGCCAAGAGAAGAACACACTCTCTACCTAGTTGAAGCATCTGAGTCCAGCCCGTATCGTACGAGGTGGGGCTCGTGGCGCCAGAGGACAGACTGGAGCTATACAAAGGAGGAACTATTCTTCAAAAACCACCAAATAAATACTAAAGTACAATATATAAAGATTCACACCTTGAAATCATACATTATAGACACTAAAATGTATAAAAAGAGTTGTCCTAAAATGGATTAGTGTACTCGGCCCTCGGCTGTTTTCAGATTTTCCACGAAGCGAGAATTCGACAAAACATAAACTGGTTGTGCCCTTCTTGTAATACGGATTAATAAGTTTGTGCAATACATCTTATACTTTGGGGGTGCACTTCTCAATGTTGTTCATAGCATAAAGATACCTATGTATCCACAATTTGCTAGTGGGGGTAATGGATTTCGGACTTGAAGCTTCCTTTTTTTTCTTAAAAAACAGAACTTGTTTTCTATTCAGTATTTAAATGTGTTTTTCATCATATTTATTTGTTTATTTGCAAAAAACTCTTTTTTATAATTTTATTATTTTTTTTTTTTTTTTTTTTTTTTGTGTGAATGTACTGTCTGTGCATGTAATTTGTGCACCTGTGGCATGCAAATTGGTCTGCGCAGAGGTTCAAGCCAAAGTCGGTTTTCTTATACAGCAATTTCGCCCTTGCGAACTGGAGTTCTCCTGGATTGGAATTACAGACGGTTCACAGCCGCCATATGTAGGTTTGCTTGGGGATTAGAAACCACCTGGGCTCCCATCGATGCAAAAGAGAACAGAATGGTGATCTCTTTACCACTAGACCATCTCTCCAGCCCCCAAGAGAAGTTTTAAAACTTCTTAAGTAATTATACATTACCAGTTTGAACTATAATGAGACAAAAAAAGGTTACAACCCTATTAGAATGATTATGGTTACATAATATGATAGAGAAGAATGATCCAAAGTAGATTATTTTTTACAGCAAAACAAGAAGCATTGCTCATTATTCCAGGTTAACTATAATATGTTGGAATCCATATGCACCAAAACTTTGACTCAAAGAGTCTTTAGAAGTATATAAAACAGAATACACTAGTGAAGAAGTTTTCTGGATAAGAGAGGTGCAGAGATGGGTAGATGTCGTAACTAAAGAAAATAGATGTGGAAATTCGAAAGTAAAGAAAATGTATAAAGTAAGAGAGGATTCCACAAAAAATATATATTATTAAAAAATTACTTCACCCATTTCTCCCACATTCACAGCAGAGAAATTTTTTGTTATTGGCATATTTATTTATTTACATATCTTTCTGGAGCCTCAGCTATCCTGGAAACTAAACTGGATATTAGACAAGGCTGGCCTTGAATTCACAAGAGATCCACATGCCCCTAGCTTCCTAGTGCTGGAAGTGAAGTCTTGCTTGTTATTGGTATTCTTTATGGCAGCCCTGCCCTGCTTGTTTATTTGGATATCTGGATGCAGCCCTTTTCTGAGTTTTGAGGTGAGTTGGAATCATAAAGAAGTTTCAATCTGCATTTTCATTGTAGGTTAGGATGTTGAAGAATTTTTAAAGTGTATCTAGACTTTTTTATTTCTTCTTTTGAGTAAGTACCTCTTTATAGTTCTGTAAGCAGTTCCTTTGTTTTCATTGTTTGTTGTGATTNTTATTTATCTTTGTATGTGTATGAATGTACTGTCTGCATGCAGGTCTGTGCACCCGTGTCGTGCAATGCCGCGGAGGTCAGAAGAGGGTCTCGGTTTCCCCTGGAACTGGAGTTCTCCTGGAATTGGAGTTACAGACGGTTCTTAGCCGCCATGTGGGTGCTGGGGATCGAACCCGGGTCCTCTGCAAGAGCGTCGCGCTCCTAACCGCTAGGCCATCTCTCCAGTCCCAATTTATTTTTATTTATTTCTGTATGTGTATGGATGTACTGTCTGCATGCAGGTTTGTGCACCCGTGTTGTGCAATGCCGCGGAGGTCAGAAGAGGGTCTCGGATTTCCCTGGAACTGGAGTTCTCCTGGAATTGGAGTTTCAGACGGTTCTTGGCCGCCATGTGGGTGCTGGGGATCGAACCCGGGTCCTCTGTAAGTGCGGTCGGCGCTCTTAACCGCTAGGCCATCTCTCCAGCCCCCCATATCCCATTTTTAATGTAATTGGGTACACTCGTGTTTGGGTCTTGTATTTTGTTCCATTGATCTACAAGTCCGGGTAACTCAGTCTTAACTATGCAGTTTATTCTTTAGTTACAGACAGAAAATCTACTGCTACTTATTTTTGTTTGTTTGTCTGTTTGTTTGTTTGTTTGTTTTGAGACAGGTCTCCCTGTAACTCCAACTGGCCTGGAACTCATTATGTGGCCCAGGCTTCCTCAGACTCACTGAGATCCACCTGCCTCTACCTCCTGAGTGCTTGGAATAAAGGCGTGCACCACCATGCCCAGTAAGACTACCTTTATGAAGAACAGATACCTGGCCACACCCTTGGTCCAAGAGTCATCAAGAACATGATCCATGTTTTGTGAGGCTGTTAGGTTGGAAAAGATAATGGTAAAGTAAGAGGATCCCACAAGTTGTGCATCAGGTGTTACTTCTTTCTTGAAATGCCCATGGTCACCCTTTGAAGAAGGTTAAAGATGAGAAAACTGAGTCAAACCACTTGTTCATGGTCATGAAGCAAGCTTTAAACTCAGACATAATAAACAAAAGCACAAGCCCAAATCCATCTTCTTGTTTTTCATTTTAAAGCTGTTTATCATTATTTTGTGTGAGGGAGTATACATGTATGTGGGCACACATGACCTTTTGTGTGCAATTAAAGCTGGATGTAACATGTCTTCCTCAGTCTCTCTCTACTTTTTTTTGAGGCAGAGTTTCTCACTGAACCTGGAGCTCACTAATTAGGCTGGGTTGGCTAGCAAACCCCAGGAATCCTCTCCAACACCATGATTTCAGGCACAAGCCCTTCTACCCCAAATTTTTACATGTGTTCTGTTTATTGTACATAGAGATTTGTGCTTCTTGCTCTTATTTATTACTTATTTATTTACTTATTTATTGAGGCAGGGTCTTACTCAGTATCCCTGGCTGGCCTAGAACTCAATATATAGACCAGACTGGCCTCAGACTCACAGAGGTTTGCCTGTCTCTGCCTCCCAAAATCTGGGACTAAAGGTTTGTACTACCATACCCAGACTTCTCTTCTTTATGCAACAAGTTCAATCTGTGAAACATTTTAAGCTGATAAAAATAAAGAAACTCTAAGACACTCATAGTGATGATTAACCTCAATTGTCAACTTGAGCTCAAGAATCACTTGGGAAAGACACTTCTGGGCATACCTTGTGGAATTATGTTTGTTTGCTTTTTTTTAAATATTTATTTTATTTTATTATTTTTTATGTGTATGAGTGTACTGTCTGCATGTAGGTTGGTGCACCCATGCCGCAGAGTAAGAAGAGGGCATCTGATTCCCCTGGAACTGGAGTTAAAGACAGTTCTCAGCCGCCACATGGGTGCTGGGAATTGAACCCGGGTTCTCGGGTTCTCAGCAAGAGCAGTCGGTGCTCTTAACAGTTGAGCCATCTCTCCATCCCCTCCCCTTTTTTTTTCTTTTCAAGACAGGGTCTCCCTGTAGCCCCAGCTGTCCTGGAACTCACTCTGTAGACCAGGCTGGCCTTGAACTCACAAAGATCCGCCTGCCTCTGCCTCCCAAGTGCTAGGATTAAAGGCGTGCGCCACCACGCCAGGCTTTGCTNGGCTATGGAGTGCATTCACTCCACACAGAGCCACGACGGCTATGGAGTGTATTCACTCCACACAGAGCCACGATGGCTATGGAGTGCATCCATTCCACAGAGAGCCACAATGGCTATGGAGCATATTCATTCCACACAGAGCCACGATGGCTATGGAGTGCATCCATTCCACACAGAGCCACAGTGGCTATGGAGTGCATTCACTCCACACAGAGCCACGATGGCTATGGAGTGCATGCATTCCACACAGAGCTACAATGGCTATGGAGCGTATTCACTCTACACAGAGCCATGACGGCTATGGAGCACATTCACTCCACACAGAGCCATGATGGCTATGGAGCACATTCATTCCACACAGAGCCACGATGGCTATGGAGCGCATTCACTCCACACAGAGCCACGATGGCTATGGAGCGCATTCATTCCACACAGAGCCATGATGGCTATGGAGGGCATTCATTCCACACAGAGCCATGATGGCTATGGAGCGCATTCACTCCACACAGAGCCACGATGGCTGTGAAGTGCATTCATTCCACACAGAGCCACGACGGCTATGGAGTGCATTCATTCCACACAGAGCCATGACGGCTATGGAGTGCATTCACTCCACACAGAGCCACGATGACTATGGAGTGCATTCACTCCACACAGAGCCATGATGGCTATGGAGCGCATTCACTCCACACAGAGCCATGATGGCTATGGAGCGCATTCACTCCACACAGAGCCATGATGGCTATGGAGTGCATCCATTCCACACAGAGCCACGATGGCTATGGAGTGCATTCACTCCACACAGAGCCATGACGGCTATGGAGTGCGTTCATTCCACACAGAGCCACGATGGCTACAGAGTGCATTCCTTCCACATAGAGCCATGACGGCTATGGAGTGCATGCACTCCACACAAAGCCACGACAGCTATGGAGTGCATCCATTCCACAGAGAGCCACCACGGCTATGCAGTGCGTTCATTCCACACAGAGCCACGATGGCTACGGAGTGCATTCATTCCACACAGAGTCATGATGGCTATGGAGTGCATTCACTCCACACAGAGCCACTATGGCTATGGAGCGCATTCATTCCACACAGAGCCACGACGGCTATGGAGTGCATTCACCCCAGACAGAGCCATGATGGCTATGGAATGCATTCATTCCACACAGAGCCACGACGGCTATGGAGCGCATTCATTCCACACAGAGCCATGACGGCTATGCAGTGCGTTCATTCCACACAGAGCCACGACGGCTATGGAGTGCATTCATTCCACACAGAGCCATGATGGCTATGGAATGCATTCATTCCACACAGAGCCACAATGGCTACAGACCGCATTCATTCCACACAGAGCCATGATGGCTATGGAATGCATTCATTCCACACAGAGCCACGATGGCTATACAGTGCATTCATTCCACACAGAGCCACGACGGCTATGGAGTGCATTCATTCCACACAGAGCCATGACGGCTATGGAGCGCATTCACTCCACACAGAGCCACGATGGCTATGGAGCGCATTCATTCCACACAGAGCCACGATGGCTGTGGAGTGCATTCATTCCACACAGAGCCACGACGGCTATGGAGCGCATTCACTCCACACAGAGCCACGATGGCTATGGAGTGCATTCATTCCACACAGAGCCATGATGGCTATGGAGTGCATTCACTCCACACAGAGCCACGATAGCTATGGAGCGCATTCATTCCACACAGAGCCACGATGGCTGTGGAGTGCATTCATTCCACACAGAGCCA